>LZPO01008481.1:33992-50624 GCA_001675575.1 Neotoma lepida | reverse complement strand
ACACACACACACATACACACATACACACACACATACACACACACACACGCAGACACACACACATACACACACACACATGCACACACACAGGCACACACACGCAGACACATGTGCACATACAACTTAAAGAAAAATAAAGTGAAAAGTGTAGCCAGCAAGTAAGTAAAGACATTTGTAAAACATATAAATTATTAAGAACTTGAATACAATTTAAAAAGTACAAGCTACTCAATATAAATTTACTAAATAAGTATATGTCCTATAACAAAACACACAAGTAGGTACCACATAAATCTAACACACTGAATATTTTTAAATTCATCCACACTTCATGATNGAGGGAAATTTTAATACTATTTAATGCTAATGGAAAATCCTTANTTCAGAAGAATGGTAATAGTAAGAATGCTCCAAATCTTTATGCTGAATAATGAGCAGAATATTTCTATGGTACAGACCAGAAACAACAAAAGCAGCTCAAATGTGCAAATAAATGTTTTCTAATGCCTCTCTTTACATCCAACTAATATTTCTTGTTAAAATAGAACTGGGCATCTTGGCTATAAGAATGGGCTTAAATTTTTCTTGCATGTTTTTACATCCCTAGGACAGCTCTATTTTCATAGTCCAATGGTTTAGGGAAAATACTGCACCTCTCTAAAGGAGCAACTCAAAAAACCTCTGGAAGTATGACAAAATTGTGTTCCTTAAAATAGCAAATGGACCTGGTATTCCAGACATAATCACAGTCAAGCAGGACTCTGGGAATATCTCTTCCATTCACCACAGTGTGCAACTATGCACTTATGAATGACTTCCATTTCCTGTTACTACAGATGTAGAGCAGTACCTGTTGGCATGGTCCACCAAAACTTAGCTTCCATTCTGATTAAAATGACAGCTACACAACCTCATCAAAGAGCTGTTGGACGCATCCTCTCTGAAAATGTCGTAAACATATATACATTTCCTTAAGTAAATTACAATATCTTAGAGCTGGTTTGGTCAGGTGCTAGACAGGGAGTCCAGAGAAGGCTTAAGAATCAAAAGGAACGCAGTGATTTATTTCCATGGTGGAAGTGTGAGGGGGGCTTAATGAATATTGAAAGGTAGATTTTATTAAAACTGTTTATGCCTCAAAAAAGTCATATGGGATTTAGTTATGCCACCTGAAGGGACCATAGCCTCTCTGTGTTGTTCATGACTAATATTTATCTCACTCATTACTTGTGTTTAATGACTGTCAGTTTTATTTCTCCTTCATATTCTGAGAGCACTCTTTTGTTCTGGGACTCAGGCTGATGAGGTAGTCTCTCTATGAAGCANTNCAGTATGAAGCAGTACATGTCTGTGCAACAAAAGAAAATGATAGCACGGAGTCCAAAAAGCAGGGATCAGAAATACCTCATCCCTCCCCATCTTGTTTCATTTGCTAGCATTAGTCGCATGGTGTGGACTATAGTGAATGGCACAGGGATGTGTTAGCATCCAACAGGAACATAAATCTAAAAGAGACAAACACTGAATGTCATATGAGTGTTTCCGATCTCATAAGTAATTTCCACTCTCAGTGTGCCCTAGGCAGAAGTCAGAACTGCTTTTAACAAATTTTATTTCATGGACAATGGAAGGAAAGTGGAGTGATACCTATTGGTAACTTTCTAGATTACGTTCTTGTTGTAAGTCCTTCCTACAGCTTCCAATATAGAGTATAAAATAACATCAGCATCCAGTCACCCAAAAGAAAGCAACAATGCTAAAGAGAAACAATGCTATGCCAGAAATCATATAATAATCCTTTAAATCAACTACATGGGAAGCCATACTCATTCTCAAAAGGGTTTATTAAGAACTTAAATGTAAAGCCTGGTACATTCAGCTGAGACAGGTCCAAGACCCTCCTCCTGCATCAAGGCTGTGCAAGTTGTCCCACCAGAGGTAATGGGCTCCAAAAAGTCAGCTCATGCACCAGGGGTAGATCCTGACCTTAGAGGGTAGGTTGGGGGAGGAAGACTGTGGGGGGAGAGCCAGAGCCGGGAGGAGATGGGATCTGTGGTTGGAATGTAAAATAATAAAAAATTTCATGATAAGGAAAAAAAAAATTCAAATGTATATAGCAGAAACTACACATGCATATCTCCACTTTGTGGTTGACAGACTTAGAGGCATACCTAATTCCTAATTATAATTTAAAAAGAAAGTGAAATCAATCTTAACATCATTTGGGACCAACAAATAAAAGTTATAGCCACATTGGGGCTAAAAGGCAAAGCATGCAGCTCAGCTTCCCCTCTACTTGATTCTGAAAAATACTTCAAAGTAGTAATCCTCAAAACAGTATGATGTTTACATAAATAAAATAACTGAGGAATAAACAGAATAACAATGGAACAAGGTAGAGCCCAGGAAAGTAAGCCTGCACATCTAAAGTCAAGGGATTAATTTTTAAAAGGTGTGAAGAACNCACACTGGGAGGGAAAACTTCTTTTTTATAAATAATGCTGGAAGAGCTGGAGATCTATTTTCAGAAAAATGAAATTATGCCCCCACCCCTTACCAGTTACACATACAAATACCAATAGAATAAAGGTGTAAGTGAAATGCTTGAAATTACTAGGAAAACAGGTAGGTAAATGTTTCAGAACACTGGAGCGGACAGGAATTATCTGTACAAGACCTNAAAGCATGGGAAGGGCGGGAAACACAAATAGATGAATGGGATTCGTACAGTTGCAATGCTTCTCAAGAACTAAGGGAACAATAACCACAGCAAATAAACAACATACATAAATGGAGAAAAATTTGTCAGCTATACATCGAAAGAGGATTGATGTCTAGAATGTTTAAGGAAACAAAATAGTCCAGCATCAGAAAAACAACCCAATTTTTTAAAATGAGTAATAGACCTAAGAAGACATTTCCCATTAATAGACATGCAATGACTTACAAGGTTGTTCAACAATGCCATTTATAGGGAAAATGCAAACCAAATCCACAATATTTCACTTTGCTCCAGGAAGCATGGCTCTTGTCAAAGAGAGTGAATAAGTGTTGGCGAGGACATGGAGAAAACGGACTCGTTGCATATCAGTCTGGGAATTAAAATTAGTGCAGCCATCATAGAAAACAGGACGGCAGCTTCTCAAAAAATTAAAAATAGATCATATGATTCAGTAATCTTGGTACTGGGTATATATTGAAAACAAGGAGATCGGTAGTTCAAACAGACACCTATCATACGTCATTTGCTGCTTCATTATTGGCAAAAAGTCCAAAATGAAGCCAGATATCTATCAGCTAATGAACGGATAAATAAAATGTAATAAAGATACAGTGTATGATACTATTCAGTCATAACAAATGATATGTCATTTGCAGCGACAGAGATGGAACTGGAAATTATTGCATCAAATAAACCAAGCCAGGAACAGAAAACCAGCACCATGTGTCTTTGCCACGTGTGGAATTTAAGGAATTCAGTCTCACTGAAGTCAAGTGTGGGGTGGTTGTGAATACGGGGGTGAGGCTGTCTCTTATACACATCTAGATGTGTATAAGAGACAGGGGTGAGGGTTTGGGGGCGTAAGAGAGAACAGGAAGAACTGTGGGGGCTGGGGTTAACAGACAGGAAGAACTGTGGTGGGCGGGGTTAACAGAACAGGAAGCTGTTTCAGGGGAGGAGCAAGCAGAGGTTATCATTCAGGGCTGATCCAGCTTCCATGGGCAGGCCATAAAGACAATGCACTGTACATTTCAAAGGACTTGGGAAGAAGGGTTTTGAAAGTTTTTAAGTATTTGAATATATATGTACTTAATTCAATTTAACCATTATATAATTTAGGCATATATTGAAAAACTGTATTGTATTTCATTTATATATAATTTAAATATTCTGTATTAGTCAGAAATAAATGTAATATAATGAAAATAATTATATAAAATAATAAAAATAAGCAAGTAGGAAAATATTTACACTCCATAAAACAAGTTAGATACAACTGAATTTTATGTATAAAGAATAAAAATAAGATAATATAGGAGAAATTATAAAAACAGCATTCAAATTACTATACCATTAATGTTCTATCCATTATAAACCAAATATACATAAAATACCTATGAAAAAATTCTGATTATTTGTAGCTTTTTCTGAATATTTTAGCTCAAAAAACAGAAATGAGTGGCGTGTATGTCTCAACATTGCTTTGCTCAGAACCTGTAAACATGACATTTAATAATTATGTACAGGCATATACCAAAAATCTAATAAAGTATGTAACAATTATACTTACAGGTCTCTTCTGTTATAGCTCGATTAATGTTTACTTTTAAAACTGTAGTAATTCTCTCTCAGTAATGCTGACAGTAAGCATTTTTACTTTTATTCTCTATAGTTTCTCTGCTCTCCATCTCTTTCTGTTGATTTGGCGTATTCTCTCAGGCCTCACATACCACTGTGGAGCTATGGCACTCCTGGGATTATATTCATTACCTGGACTCTGGGTCACAGCCTCCAGAATGTGTTTATCATAGCCTAAATGGTCTGCATTGGCCATCTTCTAGAAGAAAGGTCATTTTCTTCTCTTTCCTTCCCTGTTTGACTCTACATATCCAGCATAGAAAGGAACCAGGACCCACGCATTAAATCAAGCACTCAGGGGAATGGGCTGTCTCTCACCAGCTATGGGAACTTGGGTGCTGGTCCCACATTTTGGTGCCACATCTTTAGAGCACTTTGAGAGGCATTATATATCAGATTTTATTGTCTCAGTTTAGAATTTTCACTCTTAGCTACGAAGCGAATCACTGAGCCTTCTTCTAAATTATGCATTTTCAGGTTATTGTGACCCCTGAAGCTAAGAAATTGTGCTTATTCAAGGTGAACTTTCAGATTCAAAGATGGAAAAAAAATTTCCCCCACTGATTATGAAGAACCTCANCTGATGGAAAAGCTGTAAAAACATTCTTGAAAACTCAGGACAGTGTGACAGTGTCAGACAAACTCAGACTGCTATAAAAAATTCTGGTTTGCTCAATGTACAATATAAAAATTGGAAAGAAGTTTTGCTCAGAAAATAAAACACTGCTATAATAATCCAAGGTGGGCATATTTCCCTACAAGTAAACAATCATTTGTCCCCTGGCATTAACATTAGGTAAGGAGAAAAAGAACTTTCTTAGCCACATTTTTCTNTGTTGACTTCATGCCCCTGCCTCAAGCCAAGAGCTGTCTGTGTCCACTGACTGCCCCTTGAGCCTACCNAACACTCTGTTCTGTCTTTTCAGCTGTTCTTTCTCCTAACCATGTTCCAAACAGAAGTATCCCTCAAGACCAAGCTCATATAATCTCCTCCTTTATTCTTTCTATATCCTCTAAAGAAAAATAACAAGGCCTCCCAAGATCCTCTACTACCCCCTCACTTCTCTTGTGTTATTACATAATTTTTACTTTAATTCACAATTATTTTAATTCATATATGCAGAATTTTTATGGTAAATCAGAGACAAAGGCACATTATTTTTTGCTGTCCCGATGGAAGGCTATGACAGTTTTAGTGATAACTAAACCAGTGAAGAAAGCAAACTTATCCAAGATACTTTAGCAACCAGGGTTCCCTCTGGATATAACCAGATATGTCTAAAAGATGATACTAAAAAGTATTCTTAAAAACATTGTAAATGTTTGTTAATTGTTTTCCAAATTTTTGAGAATTTAATGTATATATACAAGTTAATATGACTATATCTATCCCCCTGTTTACCCTCTACTACTGCCCTCATAATCTCCCAACATGCCTCTTCCCACCCCATGTCTGCCTTAGTTATGATTTATATTGCTGTGACAATACACCATGACCATAAGCAACATGAGAAGGGGCTTGTTTCTCTTTCTCATACACTTCCACAAAACAGTCTGTTATGCTCTGGTCACGAGACCCCCGAAAAGACCACCAGAGACACGAACTCTCCAAAATGCAAAAGCAAGTTTTATTGGAAGCAGTACAAGCCGCAAAAGGGACCTCGTCAAGCACACCGGCACAGCGGAGGCCAGAGGAGGTACCTGCCTCTCTGTAAGCTCAGTTTTTAAAGGCAAAAACGGCAAAGTTATATCAGTTAGGGGGGTCGGTACAAGTACAATTCTGATTGGCTTGGGCCTAGGGGCTTTCCAAAGTTCTTTTGCTATCTTAGTTTTGCATTTTGGACGGTTGTTTGTCAAACTTTTTATAGGCTATCTCCTGTGTTGGGACATTCTGTGGTTAGTCAAGTCCCTACCAGATGGCCTTCAAACATCCTGACTTTGTAGTTCTGAGTTCCTGTAACCTATGTCAGCAGTTCTGGGAATTCGAAACTTAGGCCTGTTTCAAGCTGGGGTTAGGGGCTTGCTTAAAATGGACGAGCTTAGGCTCTTTATTTCCCCCTTCTCATGTGCCTAACGGAACCCAATCATAGGTTTTGAACAGTTAGTTCATAAGTATTCCTCTCTATGTCCCTTTTGGTTATGAGTATATACGCCTCCCAGGTCCCGTGTTCCTTTGGAAGGGCGAACAGTTCTGCTGGTCGATCGTGGGAATGATGGACCCAGGTTACGCTGCCATCCACCTTGAGAGCCATGGACAACAATGTAGGGCCCATTCCATCTCGGCTCCAAGGTCCTGCATTGGTGTCTACGGATCAGGATCCGGTCTTCTGGTTTGAGCCTATGAGGGGTTGGGGTGGAAACAGCCTCATAAATGGCCTGGAGCTTAGGCCAAACGTCTCAGTGGGTGAGTTGGAGCCTCCGGATAGCATCCAGGAGATCCTGGTCACCTAGAGAGGCAACCATCTCAGTTTGTAGGCTGGGAATCATAGGTGGGGGGTTTCCATACATGATCTCAAAGGAAGTAAGTCCCATTTGATAGGGTGAATTTTGCACCCTAAATAAGGCAAAGGGAAGGAGAGTCACCCAGTCAGCGCCAGACTCTATGGCTAATTAAATTAAGGTCTCTTTTAGAGTTTTATTTATCCTTTCGACTTGTCTGGTGTCTATAAGCACAATGAAGTTTCCAATCGGTCCCCAGTGCAGTAGCTGTTCCCTGGCTTACCTGAGAGACGAAGGTGGGGCCATTGTTGGACCTTATCATGGCTGGAAAACCATACCTGGGCAGAATTTCTTCTATTAGCTTCTTCACCACAACGTGTGCAGTTTCATGTTTACTCCGGTACACCTCAGTCCATCCAGAGATACACCTCAGTCCATCCAGAGAAAGTGTCTATGAACACTAAGAAGTATTTATACCCAAATTGTCCTGGCTTGATTTCAGTAAAGTTCACCTCCCAATACGCACCTGGTCGAGTCCCTCTCTGCCTGGCGCCAGGGTTGAATGGGGTTGGCAAGGCATTAGTCATCTGGCAGGCATGGCATTGAGATACTATTTTTCAATAGTTTGGTTGCCATTCTGTATTTTTACTCTTGCTTTTCTCAGTAAATCTTGCATCCTTCGGATCCCAAATGAGATGATCGGTGGATCTTTCTGAGTATTGCTAATCCCATTTTTTTTGGCAGGACGACTCGTCCATCTGCTGTTCTCCACCAGCCCTCTACTATACGAGTCATGGGTAGGTGCGGATCCAGGCTGGGTCAGCCAGAGAGTTTGGGGAAACCCGCAGCAAGTTTCTGGCTCTGGGATCCACCAAAACCAGTGTCACCTTTAGGGTGGATGCCATCTCTCTGGCTGTTCGATCTGCCAGGTTGTTGCCGGTTTGAATCGGTCCAGTCCCCTTTTGATGCCCCAGGCAGTGGATAATGGCCACTTTTGCGGGTTCCCATAGAGCCTGCAAGAGCTCCAGAATCTCATGTTTGTTTTTTATTGTTTTCCCTTCTTCTGTCAGCAAGCCTCTTTCCCTGTAGATTGCCCCGTGGATGTGTGCAGTCGCGAAGGCAAATCTACTATCTGTATAAATGTTTAGTTATTTTTCTTTTCCCAGCCTTGCTTAGTCAGGGCAACCAATTCTGTTTTTTGGGCCGACGTCTCTGCCGCTAGAGGCTATGCCCAAATGACACCCATGGCGGTGGTCACTGCAGCCCCTACATACCTTTGTCCATCTGGCACATAGCTACTGCCGTCCGTGAACCAGGTGTCTTCTGCATCTGGCAACTGCAAGTCTCTTAGGTCTGGGTGAATGCAATGGGCTTTAACCAGTATCTCCCTGCAGCTGTGGAGCAGCACCTCGAGATCAGGGTCTGGTAGCAGTGTGGCTGAATTAAGGCTTGTGGGTACTTGAAATGCTATTCTGGCAGGGTTAAGGAGCAAGGCTTGATAATGGATCACTGTGGTGCTGCTCAGCCAACAATCAGGTGGCTGTTTTAGAACTGCCTCCAGGGTGTGTGGGGTGGCAATGGTTAGATTTTGCCCCAAGGTTAGTTTATCAGCATCCTTGACTAGCACCACTACCGCAGCTATGATGCATAGACAAGGAGACCATCCTGCTGCCACGGGATCCAGTTTCTTGGATAGATATGCCACCGGTCTTTTCCATGGCCCTATAGTCTGAGTGAGCACCCCTTTTCCTATCCCCTTGCTTTCATCTATAAACAGGTAAAAGGGTTTGTTTATGTCTGGTAACCCAAGAGCTGGTGCCTCTAAAAGTTTCTGTTTCAGGGCATTGAACACCATCTGATCTGTCTCTTTTCTGTTCATGTAAAGCAGGAGGTGTTTTTGGTGACCTCATATAGAGGTTTGGCCAGCTCAGTGAAGCCCAGAATCCACAGGCGACAGAACCCCGCTGTGCCCAGGAATTCACTTACCTGCTTGACAGTCTTGGGAGTTTTTAACACCATCTCCTTGCGAGCATCTGAGGGCCATCTCTGACCTCCTTCATGAATGTATCCTAGGTACTTTACCCATGACCTGCAGATCTGAGCCTTCTTGGCAGAGGCTTGGTATCCCAAGCCTCACAAGGCTTGTAGCAAGTTCTCAGTCCCTCTCCTGCAGGCCTCTCTGTCAACTGCTGCAATCAACAAATCATCCACATCCTGTAACAAGCTTTTGTCAGGGTCCTGGATTTGGTATTCACTCAGATCTTCATGTAGGGCTTCATCAAAGATGGTGCGAGAGTTCTTAATACCTTGGGGTAGCCTAGTCCGGATCAGTTGGCCACTGACTCCGATTTCCAGATCATGCCATTCAAAGGCGAAATATTGCTGGCTCTTCGGGGCCAAAGACAGGCTGAAGGAAGCATCCTTCAGGTCCAGTACTGAATACCATTGCCGGTCTGGAGGCAATGTGCTCAGTAGGGTATAGGGGTCAGGCACAGTAGGATATATGTCCATTATTCTTTTATTTACCTCCCTTACATCTTGCACTGGTTGGTAATCATTGGTATGAGGCTTTCTGACCAGTAGCAGTTGGGTGTTCCAGGCAGATTGAACTGGTTTCAGGAACCCAAGTGCTAATAACCTCCTTATGTGGGGGGTTATTCCTCTTTTTGTTTCTAGGGCATGGGGTACTGGTGGACTTTAACTGGGTCTACATCAACCCGAAGCTCCACATTTATCTGGGGCCTGTGTTTCACCGGCCCCATACCCCCAGTTTCTGCCCATGCTGACGGAAATTGTTGTAGCCATCTCTCTATTTCTGGCTTGGGTGCCACCGGCTTCTAATGAAGCCTATATTCCTCAGTTAAGTTGATGGTCATCAATACCTAAATTCTGGTGGAATAGTTGAGCCACTTCAGCCAAGAAATGAACCTGGGCTTTCATTTTTGACAAGAGGTCTCGGCCTAGCAATGGGTAGGGGCACTCTGGAATGACCAGGAACGAATGGATTACCCATCCTGTTCCCAAGTCCACTGTTCTTCCGGTAGTCCATGAATAAGGTTTGGTGCCTGTGGCCCCCAGTACCCATATTTTTCTGGTGGACATGGGCCCATACGATGTTAGGATGACAGAGTTCTCTGCCCCTGTGTCCACCATGAACCTTATTGGCTTCCCCTCTTAAGGTTATCCTAGGCTCAGGGAGGGGGTCTGAGCCCCTTCTCCCCTAATCACTGTCTCCATCTAGGGCTGCTGGGAGCACCTAGCAGTCAGGGTTCTTCGTTCCTTTTTTTTAGGACAGTCTCTCACCCAGTGTCCCTCCTCTTTGCCATATGCACATTGATTTTTGCCTACCTTAGGTCTGAGTTGGCGTTCTTGGTCTCCATGCTGGGGGTGGGGGTGGGGGTCCAAATGATCCAGTTCCNGTTGCTAGAAGTATCTCCTTCAGCAGAGCTTGTTGTTGCTCCAGAATCTTTGTTAAATTCATCTCCTGGCTTTTGTCTCATTTCTCTTCCTTCTGTTCCTCTGTCTCTCTTTTGTTATAGACCTTTTCTGCCACTGCCACTAGTTCCCTAAGATTTTTTTTTAACCTAAATTTTTTAGTGACTATAATTTCCTTCTGATGTATGGAGCTGCCTGGTTGACATAGGCAAACATTACCGTCTGGGTCGATTTCTCCGCCTCAAGATCATATGGTGTATATTGTCGAAAGGCCTCTAGCAGGCACTCCAAGTTGGCAGCTGGGCTCTCATTTGCCCCCTGCCTGATATCATAGACCTTAGCCATGTTAGTTGGCTTTCGTGCAACCACTTTTAGACCCCCCAGGAGAGTCTGATGATAAACTAGGAGATGCTCCCTAGCTTGTGCTGTGTTATAGTCCCAGTTAGGATGGGTGGAAGGAAAACAGGCATTGATAATTGCAGGGTCGGTGGTAGGGGTTCCCATGGGACCTGGAACCAATTTCTGGGCAGCCTCCAGGATCCTACTCCTCTCCTCTGTGGTAAACAGGATGCTTAGGAGCTGGCCACAATCATCATAAGTGGGCTGGTGGGTGAAGAGAACAGTCTCTGAAAGGTTCCACTGGTCCAGCAGGTCTGAGGGGCAGGGCCACCACCGTGTCCAGCTGCGAGGTAGTCCCCTATCTGCCCCGGGTTGCTTGAGCTGGCCCCTGTGATGGCAGTTCTGGTTGGAGCTGTGGATTGGGAAGTGGAGGATTAGTTGGTCAAGGGGGAGAGTAGGGCAGAGGGAAGAGTCCAGATTCCTCTGTTCCCCCTTGGATGACCTGGGGTTTTGGGTCCCCCTTGGGCTTCATGGGGAGCACCTGTGATCAGGAAGACGTTAATGGGGGGGGCAGTAGATTTGGGATTGGGGTCTGTGGGTAGCTAAGGCAGGAATGGTTTGACCCATAGGAGGGGTCCTTCTATCCTATCAATGAGTCCCCTCCAGGTGACTATGTAGGGGATTTTATCCGGATGGCTCATCCACGGCCAGAAGATGATCTCCTCGACCCGGTGGATAAGTCTGGAGTCAAAGGTCCCCTCCCTTGGCCAGCCTACATTAAAAGTGGGCCACTCTGAGGAACAAAAAGTTATCCATTTATTTTTCTTAACATTTATGCCGTTGTTAGCAATCTCCTTTATGTCGCTCCAGTGAGCTAGGGTCAGGTCCAGAGGGGATGAAGGAGTGTTCCCCATGGTCCAAGCCAGCACGTAAACAGACGAAAGAAGAACAGAAGACATCGCAGACTACACTTACTAACAAGACAGTCAGACAAAACGGAGAAACAAGGGCCTGTAGCAGAGTTCTGAGGTTCTGGCAGTTGGAGGTCCGGGGAAGCAGCCTCGACTATGCCAAAACCGTATGGATGGGACGAGGTTGACCCAACAAGGTCTCGTATGGATGGGACGAGGTTGACCCAACAAGGTCTCCTTGTCCCCAGAATTCAGAAACACCCTCTCGGGTGTCCGACAATGGGGTCTGACACGAGACCTCTGCCCAGACAAGGAGGAGGATGTCTCCCAGCTCCTCCAGGTTCACTTTCCTGGCGAGTCTGCCAAAGCGAAACCTCTCAGAATACAGAGTGCTGCTGGAGCTAATCAGAAAAAGAGAAACAGTGAAACAGAGGCAACAAACAGAGCAAAGTCACCCAATCCGCCGATGTAAACCTTTGGAGTTCAGGGTCTCGGGATCTTCGGGGATTCTAGACGAGCCCCCAAATGTTACACCCTGGTCACAAGACCCCCCAAAAGACCACCAGAGACACAAATTCTCCGAAATGCAAAAGCAAGTTTTATTGGAAGCAGTACAAGCCACAGCAGGGACCTCGTCAAGCACACTGGCACAGTGGAGGCCAGAGGAGGTACCCGCCNCTCTGTAAGCTCAGTTTTTAAAGGCAAAACCGCAAAGTTACATCAGTTAGGGGGTTCCGTACGAGTACAGTTCTGATTGGCTCAAGCCTAGGGGCTTTCCAAAGTTCTTTTGCTATCTTAGTTTTGCAATTTGGACGGTTGTTTGTCAAACTTTTTATAGGCCATCTCCTGTGTTGGGACATTCTGTGGTTAGTCAAGTCCCTACCAGATGGCCCTCAAGCATCCTGACTTTGTAGTTCTGAGTTCCTGTAACCTATGTCAGCAGTTCTGGGAATTCGNAATTTAGGCCTGTTTCAAGCTGGGGTTAGGGGCTTGCTTAAAATGGANGAGCTTTGGCTCTTTAAGTCCATCATAGAAGGAAATCGGGGACAGAGTTCAAGCATGGCTGAACCTAGAGGCATGGACTGATGCAGAAACCATGGATGGATGCTGCTTACCGGCTTGCTCTTCATGGCTTGCTCAGCCTGATTTCTTCTAGCATCCAGCATCACCAGTCTAAGTGTGGCATCACCCGCAATGGCCTGGCCCCTCGCTCATTAATCGTTAGTTAAGAAACCTTATGGATTTATTTTCTCAATTGATGTTCCCTTCTCTCAGATGACTCTAGCTTGTGTCAAGTTCACATAAAACTAGTCAGCACAATGCCTTTTTTTGGAACCCATTGAATCTAGTTAGTACAGCCCATATGTTCAAAGGTGTGGGGGCAGAACTAGANCATGGAAAACCTCCTTGTGGCCACACCCTCAGAAAAGTGATTCTCCTTATCCAGCAACTATCCACTGCCAGCAGCTCTTCAGTGGGGTGGGGTGGGGTCTGGGGATTCTCTACCACATCTATGCTTGAATTGGAGTTAGCTTGATCTTGTGTCGGTCACACCTGCTGTGAGTTCACATCTGAAAGATAACATTCATATCATTTTTGTCCATCCTTTGACTCAATGTTTTCTTCTGTATCCTCTAAATCCACTTATATCAAGCTAAAATCTTTTGACCTTGGGGCCAAATATTTGTTGCTTCCTTTGTAGATTTATCCCTTGCACTGTAAGAAGTGGAGCAATAATCTTTGTCACTTATATATTAGATTCCAGTCACAGTCTCTCCAGGNATTAACTACCAAATGGCTCATGATTGATGTGCTAGTCAGTATTTTCTTGTTCTTGTTTTATGTTACTTTGCTTCATCAACTTAACATAGGCTGAAGTTACCTGGGAAGACAGAACTTCAACTAGGGAATGGCTCCATCAGACTGGCCTGTATGAAAGCCTCAGTAGCATTTTCTTGATTAATGATTCAGAAGAGAGGCCCCAACCCTTTGTGTGTGGTGTCACCATTGGGTAAGTAGTCTTGGGTTAGATAAAGTGCAAGCTGAGCAAGACATGAGAGCAAGGAAAAAGTAGCTTTCTTCCATGGTTTATATGCCAGCTGGTGTTTCGAAGTTTGTTCTTTGAGTTCTTGCCCTAACTTCCTCTGGATGGACTGTGGATGATAGGGTAAAAGGAACCCTTTCCTCCCAAGTTGCTTCTGGTCATGGTGTTTATCACAGCAACAGAAAGCAGAGACCATTGAGAAATATTGTTTGGAAGGGAAACTTCATTCTGTGCATGTGTATGTTCTGGGGAGTGTACATGTATGTGTGTGTTGTATGTATGTTTATATATGAACTTGAAGGGGGAGAAATGAACTCCAAATATAATTGTAAACCCCTAGATGGGAAAGGTAACAGATCATTTTTTTTCTTAGTGATGAAACTGAGCTGCAGTTAGTGGCAGAGTAGCCTGAGGATCCTTGAGTGATGTCAATCAACACAGAAGGGGCTACAGGAAACTGAGAGCACCAGAGCATGGAAATCANGAGAGAGCACCTGTTGAGCTCATTAGTAAGCACCCTCATAGTAGTGCCTCACAATTATTAATAAATGAATGCATGTCAAATATTCCTTTAGCCTGCCCCCAACCCCGGATGCTATACTCATCTTATTGGCTTATAAACCACATAAATTTATTTCTCAAAGTTCTGAATTCTAATAAATTTCAAACTCAAAGAATCAGGAGATTCAGTGTATAATAAGAGCCTGTTTCCCAGTTCATAGATGTTGACTTCTCCCTGGGGTAAGAGTCTCTTTCACAAGGGCATAAGTCAATTCTGAAGGCTCCATATTTATGACTTAATTATCTCTCCATAGCCCCCCCAGGCCAACTCCTTGAGGATAAAGATTTGAATATATGAATGTCAAGAGATCACAAACGTTAGTATAGATTGTATTTGTTCATAACCACAAAGTTATGAAATTTATATGGCTTTNTTGTAGTAGGTATGGCCTTGTTGGAGGAAGTATGTCACTGTGGGAATGGACTTTGAGGTCTCCTATGCTCAAGCCATGCCCAGTGTCTCAGTGCATTTCCTGGTCAAGATGTAGCACTCTCACTCAGCTCCTCTCCAGCACCATGTCTGCCTGCACGCCACCATGTCCCACCATGATAATAATGGGCTAAACCTCCGAAACTGTAAGCCAGCCCCAAATTCGATGTTTACCTTTATAAGAATTGAGGAGGTCATGGTGTCTTTTCACAGTAATAGAAACCCTAATTAAAACAATACCTGAATAGACAAAGTCTAAANGTGTTTCCCTGGTTGCTGTTTCTTTTGAGTTTGCCTTTCTACCACCAATAGGGTTATCCTCCAAAGAAAGGAGCTAGCCACTCTCCAATGGATGGGAATATACTAACATCAAACACTCCTGCAGGATATAAATACCATTGCAGTGTGAAAATGAGGCTGGTTGTCTTTCCATCTTTGGTATGTAAAAGAGAAATTAAGAACAGCCTTCGACAGCTAATTCAGTCTGTTAGCACCCTCTGAGGGTCAGGCATGTGTCCATGCCTTTTCTGGGTGGAGGAAGGGGGTAGGAAGCCTAGCACAGCAATCAAGATCAAAATCACAACTCCATGATAAGAAATGCTGTCAGCGTGGTAATGACTTGTTTAAACATTTATTAAATCACTTCACAACAAATAGTAACACATGAAGTGTTATCCTCACATTTCACAGCAACATCACTTCTAAGCAGAAAAAAAAGAGAGAAAGAAAAAAGAAAAAGAAAGAAAAATGCTAGCCAAACTGTTTTAAATCCTTCATCAAGTTATTATTTAGTTAATAGTGAGAGGATTAATTTTTCCTGTTTGTTCACAAACAACATTCTAATAAGCAAACTTGGCAACAACATGCAAGTGTGGCTGCATTATTGGAGTTGAGAAAAATTCAGCTAATGCCTACAATAAGGAAACTCAATGTGGAACTCTCTGCAACTGCAATAGTCTTATTTTATGTAATTTTCAAGCTTTCTTCATTTCACTTTGACTTGCAGTCATCCTAGATCCTAACAAACTTATTATTGTTCTCAGAATAACAACTTAAGAAATCATGACAATTTCATATTCAACAAGAAGTCTTTCAATGAGAAAGGACAATTTTTTTTAATTACACATGCTTATAATTCCAACCCTTAGGAGGCACAGACAAGAGGACTTAGAGTTCAAGCTCGGCCTGGGTCACGTAAGGAGCCCTGTTTCTCTAACCTATCCCCACAGAAGTCTCTACCTTCAGTATGGTAGAAGTCTCTGCCGTTTCTATATGCACATTCCCTGATANACACATATACACTCTAACACAGAATTTTTCTGGAAAAAAAGTTATTAAAATGCTTCTTTTCATTATTTGGGTTATCTATCTACATGGTTTTTAGGATAAAGGCTGTGCTACTAAAACTCAAAGCCTTGAAGTCCANTGCTAAAAAAGACACTAACTTTAGGATGGGTCCTAAAGTCCTGGTGTGACAAGTGAATATAGCCAGAGACCAAAATCTCCTTCCCCATCTGTTAGGGCAATTCCTCAACTGTAGTGAGGTGAGTTATCAGGATGTTCACTGGATCCTTATTCCACTGTGTAAATGGTGAAGGAGTACAGGACAAAACATGTCCTCTCTTTGAAGACATTACTGAGTTATATCTGAGATAGTGAGCCAGGAGGATTATCACAACATTAAGCCAGCCCCATCCATGTAGTGAGTCCTATGCCAGCTACAGCTGTTTAACCAGAACCTGTCTCAAAAACTAAAAACAAAGCAAACATAAGACAAAAATAAAACAACAAGACTACCTCTATTTAGATACTGTTTATATCTCTTACTTTTATCAAAGCCTTTGCCCTTATTCTCCTGAACTACAGAACAAAATCAAAATGACGTTTTGATTAGGGTCAGCTATGTAACCCAAAGCTATAATTTCTTTCTTATATTACTAATGAAAATGGAAATAGACATTTAAAAGACTCCACCCCACTTCATTGTATGAAAAGTTTAACAGTTGAACAAACAACAGCCTTGCTCTTCCTGTAGGAAGTGGGACATGTTTTACCTTGCTCTTCCTGTAGGAAGTGGGACATGTTTTACCTTGCTCTTCCTGTAGGAAGTGGG
>LZPO01008480.1:14892-58812 GCA_001675575.1 Neotoma lepida | reverse complement strand
ATCTTATGGAATCATTTTCTTAATTAAGGTTCCCTTCTCTCAGATGACTGCAGACTGTGTCAAGTTGACATAACACCAGCCTACACACTGGATAATACCCAGCCTGAGGTANCCCATGGGTTTTCAGATGGCAAACACAAACTTGACACCCCACCATATCATAAAATCAGTTCAGGAATCTATTATTTACATATCCTGGACAGGAAGAGTACAATGAACTGAGTGTCNTTTGCTTGGGTCATATGGGGTGGGAATGAAGAATCCGGCTTACACAACACGAGCATAGAGGCTAGAAGGGTATGTAAGGAGTGAGTTGTGATTGCTTGATGCTTGTAGGCATGTATCTAAATGGTAATTCAGAAATGAGAGGGAAGCAGGGATCCCAGAGTGCTGAAGGAGAAAGACATTTCTATGTTCTCACCCATGGACTCTGGCTTGGGCTACTTGGGCATGGCATTCTACTTCCAATTCCTGGTTAGCAAACATCACCATGTCATATTAGTTACACATTTTGTTTGCAGTAATAATTGCATATTTTCACACCTCTTTATCCACCTACCTTGGGCGGGACCAGGCCACATCATTTCTACACTTGGCAATGGGATTTGTTTTAGCTGATGTAAAACATGTAGAATTTGGGAATTATCTTCTTTTGTTGCATTTGAAATTCTCTTGTGACCACGTGAAGAGGTCTAGGCTCCCCTGACATGTGATGAGAGACACAAGACCAGCTGCCTACTCCACTTCTGCCCGCATAGCCTAGACAGTAACCTAGAAACTGCAGAGTAATGTGGAATAAGGGATTGATTACAGGGCTTAGGGATTGCACAACCGAAAGCCACTTACCAGCAACCACAAAGAAGAGCTGTCAAAGAAGTGTATGGCTGATCATTTCTTTTGCAATAGATGCTATTATTGAAGTCCCTGAAGCAAGACAGGTGGTCCAAAGGAACAGCTGAGCACAGAGCAAGAAAGAATGAGACAAAATGAAATCCATGTCTGTATTCTATTGTATATCATTCTTCTGCTATGGCACTGCATGTGTGCCTGGCCCATGTGTAGGAAGAGATCCACTGAAGCCACATAAGAGTCTGCTGCAAAGTTGAGCCAGTGAATCAAAGACATGTATAAGCTGCAGTGGTGCCTGGGGCCTCTACCAATATTCCAGGCATAATGCCTGCTGCATCAATTCTACTTCCAACATAGTACAAATGTCTGCCCCCTCCACACACAAGGAAGGGATATTTAAGGAATATATTTGCAGTAAATAGAATACATCTGCGGTAGTCAAATCATCCAGCTTCTAGCATACTGACAAACTAACTCAGACACATGTATCTGTAACCCCAATGCCATATTGTCTCTGTCCAATCCATTCTCACAGTTAGCAACAGTGGGATTTTAAAAATACAAGCTGGTCTATAGTTCCCTACTGTCCTTATTTCATCTTCTGCTTGAAGACTTTGTTGTTGTTGTCTTCCCATTGTGTTTTGAATTTATAGAAACTCCTCATCATGACTTCTGAGATGCTACAAGACTTCACTCCTATCAGCCTCTCTAACTTCGAGTGTCACCTTCCTGGACTAACCCTAGTAGGCACCAACAACCATAACCCTCTTCATTCCTAAAACTTTAATGCATTCTCATGTCATTTTATGCATGTTCAGGTCATTGCACAGTGATTTGCACAGTAGCTCAGGTCCTTGAGCAGTGCTTTACACAGTAGTTCAGGTCCTTGCACAGTGA
Organism: Neotoma lepida; assembly: GCA_001675575.1. NCBI lineage: Eukaryota > Metazoa > Chordata > Mammalia > Rodentia > Cricetidae > Neotoma > Neotoma lepida. Next base: position 57,066 of record LZPO01008480.1, on the reverse strand, counting down.
TTTGCACAGTAGTTCAGATCCTTGCACAGTGCCTTGCACAGTAGTTCAGATCCTTGCACAGTGCCTTGCACAGTAGTTCAGGTCCTTGCACAGTGCTTTGCACAGTAGTTCAGGTCCTTGCACGGTGATTTGCACAGTAGTTTCTTATAAAATACTTCACAAGGGAAAGAAGGAAGGTCNACTGGAAGACACAGCCATCTGAGTCCCGTCTTCCTATCTCCATTTCAGAATCACCTGTCTTCCAGGATCACTACTCTCTTATATCCAGTTATCTGGCTCTAGCTCTTGCTTCNTCCGGGTTGTTACTGCAGTGCCTGCTGGGTAAAGCCTGCTTGGACTCCTGTTTCATNTAGTCTGTAGTTAGTACCTTAGTATTTTGTGTTGGTACAATAGCAAGAATTGTGCTCTCCTGGAGAGCTGGATTTGTAGTTAAGGATTGATGGGTCTCGTGACACATGAGCAAACCATTAATGAATAAGAAAGTGAATAAAAATGGTGGCTAATAATCTTGCTTGTTCTTCCTTGTGTTTCTCAGAAGCCTGGCCTCCTGACCTGTCCCTAAAGCCCAGTTCACAGAAGTCAGCTACCATTCACATGGCTGTCTGTGGCTGTGCATGTCGGAATGATTTCTAAGCTGCATGGACCTTCTAAAAATCACCCTCTCCCCTTATTTCNTGAATGTTACTTGTTTGTGTGAACCACAGCAAGACTGCTACATCCTCAAGGTTGCTGAGTTCGACTTGCTAAACTGAATCTTCTCTTTCATTCTGTGCCTGTCCAATTTACCTTTCTTAAAGGATGGGAAACCGGTTCCCGTGTTATCTTAATTTGCTGAAGGAAACCAATATCCCTGTGCATGTCCCAAGACACAACTGAAAGAATAAAGACATTACATCCATTAAAATTAAAGTAACTCNGTAGAATGGTTAAGTTTATGGCAACTTGACTCACCCACAGCATGCCAAGATCTCTAACTAAGCGTTATTTCTCGGTATGTCTGTAAGGATACTTCCAGAAGAGATTAGCATTTGAATTGGTGGTGGACCCAGTAAAGCAAAGACCCTCAAACTCTGGGTGGGAATCATACAATCTGTTGAGGGTGTGAATGGAACAAAAATGAGGAGTGAGTTCACTGCCTGACTAGCCTGGGCTGGAATACTGACCCTCACCCTCTGCACTTCTGGCCCTCAGACATTCACTCATGAACTTGAAGATGAATCATAGGCTCCCAGCCATCAAACCCTTAAACTGTAGAGTTCCTGGGTCTCCAGCTAGCAGATGGCAGACTGTGGGACATCTCAACTGCCATTATAAAGAAAAAATTCTTTATAAAAGAAAATCTCACTAATCTACCTATGTATCATCTATCTCTCTGTCTATGTATCATCTGTCCTGTTTCTGTGGAAACCCTGGTGAATACACTCAGAGATATCTCTTGAATTTTACTGTATGTTTAGAACCCCATTGTTCTTCTACAGAACTGCATAATTCTGAATTTTGAGCCTTGCAATGCCTTCAACCGTCCCCACTACTGGTTGGCATATGTGGAGGATTTTCTTTATGTTTACAGCACAGATACTTCTGCAGTTCTCATTGGTGGCATCTGCCATGGTGCCTTAGGTAAAAGGAAAACTGTCTGAATTTTTCCCATGGCACATACATGCTCACTGGTCTATAGAAGCAGTCAGCTGGTAATAGTGACTGCTGGGCATAAGAGTAGCATTCAAAGAGACAACCCTCCTCCCCATAATACTTCAGTTTTACAATAAGGAAAATTCAAGAATGTATTACTTGAATGATTAAATACTGTTTAAACATCAGTGAAACCAACATTGACTAAAATGTTTTGCCTCCTTTTTTCAAAGCATCTTTAGGGAGAGCAGTAAAAAGAATTTTGTCTAGTTTCACCCTTGATGTGGAGTTACAGAATATTAAAAAATACAAGTGACTAAACAGGCCTGGGAGGATGCCATCTGGGTAGTTCATCACCCAGCTGAGCAGAATGGGCAGCCTGGGTACTCCTCTTCCTTTGGTGTCAATGGAGAATTTTCAACTTTTACTTTCAACTTTGCCTCTTGCGTAAGGAGACTGGAGTCGAATAAATGGAAANGCCTCAGCATTTTATCACGGAAGATTCCTGGAACCTAGTTGCGCCTCTGAAAAATCTATCCAGGACTTCCCAGAAAAGACCAGGCCTGGAATCCGGGTTTGCGTCACGGTGCAGAGATTGGGCTCCACTGCTAAGTCACTGGGGTGTCACAGGGCCGTCATCTGTTTTCAGGGTCACTGAAGTACATTAGAAAGGTTTGCTACTAATAAATCAGGATACCGCTTGGAATTTTTATTAGGGTATTGTTTCCTGACTGTTGNTAACACCTCACATATTTTTGCAATATAATGTGAGAAAGCCAGGTATCACTAGCCCAGCATTCCCTCAGAACTCTGTGCCAGCCATTTTGACATTTCAGTNTCTTTTTCTAAGAGAAAGAAATAAAATAAAAAAATTCTTAAGAATTTCATACATGCATGTAATGNATTTGAACAAATTCACACCTGTCCTTCTNCCCNCTCCAATTCCCTTCATCTCCCCTCTACCAGTTTTTACTCCAACTNCNTGTGCTCTTTCTTTTTCAAACCCACTGAGTCANTTAGTGTCACCTGTGCAAGCATGGGTGTAGGAANGTCTACTGGGGTGTGGCTAGCCTCTCAGGGCCAGAATCCCTGAAGAAACCTGACTCTTCCTTCCCCANCAGCCAGCAATTNCCAACAGCTCCTCAGCTAGGAGTGGGACTTCCTTATTCCCACCCCCATCCNTGCTGGGAATTTGGCAGGCTTGATCTTGTGCAAGTCTTGATATACAGTCGCAGCTGTTGTAATTTCATGTGTGCAACAGCCCCATCGTATCCAGTAAATAATATTTCACTACAAGCAACCACTACCATCTTTCTGCCCCTTTTTGGCAGTACAGCTTGCATNTGGCTTGGTCATAGGCCTAAGGGAGGGCCTGATATTATTTTTCTGCTAAATGGACATAGCANTAAAGTACCCTCTAAGTTCTTGTCTTTATACTCAACTGTCACCAGAGAAGTTCCTTTTTGCAGTGGTGACTAATACAGGGACTCACAACTGGTCAACATGCAGAGAGTAAGAGACCTTGTAGTGTGTAATGTTCAGCTTCAAACAGGCCANTGTGTGTGTGTGTGTGTGTGTGTGTGTGTGTGTGTGTGTGTGTGTTAACTTGCTAACTGTCTATACTGGTTGGCCAGCACGCCTGGGGGATCCTCCTGATTCCATCTCCCCAGTGCAGAGATTAGTCACCTGACTTTTTATATGGGTGCTAGGGATCTGAATTCAGATTCCTGAATTTCCATATATGCTCAAACAGTAACCTTCCACAGATTAGGACATGGATATCTTTGAGGTGCATTTTTTTTCGTGCCACACTTTGATTTCATAGTAAATAATCTACAAAGTGAAAACTCTTGGAACGACTAGACTTTTAGACATTGACTCAAAGCATACTTCAATTTTTAGATGTCCAAAATGATGACTCACTTTCTCTACACACACACACACACACACACACACACACACACACACACGTGTGGAGAAAGAGAGAGAGAGGAGAGAGAGAGAGAGAGATCAGGAATCACCACAGAAGATGGTCCTGAAGCATCTCAGTTTCTTGGCCAGCATTCTAGCCCATTGTACTTGCTGTTCTTCTGTCTGGGTTTGCTCCCAACACCCCTCTTTTTTCCAGGCTATCGTTATGTTTCCCTGCCTGGCTTGGAACTCACTATGNAGACAAAGCTGGGTTCAAAGTTAGAGGTTAGTCTGAGTCTTCCTCCTTAGCTGGGATTAAAGGCCTGTGTTACTATGCCTGCCTTTACTATGCCTGGCCTAGGTTTGCTTTTTATCCAGCTCTTACGGCAAGATCCTCTTGTTATTTGGTTTACAGTTCCAAAGTCACATCCTTGAAGCAGCCTCCCCTGACCACCTGATCCCTACATAGCTAGTCCTGATAACATCACCCTGTGTTACATCCTGGAAAGCACATCCACTGTCTAGAAGAACTAGGTGATATTATTTCTGTGTTATCTGTCTCCTCTCAGTTGAGTAGAAAACATGTAAGATTTTGTGTTCACTGCTGAATACCTAACAGTCCTAGATTCCCTGTAGGCACTCTGGAATATCTTTAGAATACATGCGTAAGTGGCTTTCTGTACTTTGGGCTACAACAGGNACTCTCAGCCTGGTAAGTACACTAGAATTACCNAGTCAACAGACCCTTTCACTNGGGCTCTTACTCATTTAGTGGAGCTACATGGGNGCCCAGGCCTTGCTATTGTTAAAAAGCTTCCCAAATGGTTCTAATATATATCTAAGACTGGAACCTCTGAGCACAGTGATGTTTCTATTCCTTCTTGATGCTGTCCAAATTCGTCAGGATGAAGATTATGGGGATGGGAATGAGTCACAGGCAAAGAGGGAGATGGGCTTTGAATTGGACTATAATATATATATATATATATATATATATATAGAGAGAGAGAGAGAGAGAACATTATATTATATAATAATATATTTTGTATATAATATGCATGCAAGGCAGGCCAGGGAAGTAAAGATGTGCCTGGCTTAGCTGCTCTGTCAGAATCCAGGCCACACCCTACCTTTCCTCTGATGGAGCAGAGCCTCTGGGACACTTGGAGCCCCTTACTTAAGAGCCCACACATGACATCTCATCATAGTCTCATGGCCCTACAGAAATCAGTGCACAGATGTTGACAGAATATAAGATTAAAATTGCATCTAAGTAGAGCCACTGAGAAGAAGCAGCTGAATAGGAACCTCTTTTGTCTTCTCCTGTTGTCTCCTTTCTCCTCCTTCCCCAGTTCTCTCTTTTTTCCTCTAGACCAGTGGTTCCAACCTTCCAAATGCTGCGACCCTTTAAGATAGTTCCTCATGTTGTGGCGACCCCCAATCATAAAATTATCTTCATTGCTATTCCATAACTGTCATTTTGCTACTGTTATGAATTGCATTGTAAATAGCTGTGTTTCCCAATGGTCTTAGGCGACCCCCGTGAAAGAGNTGTTCTACCCTCAAGGGGTTGCGACCCATTGGTTGAGAACCACTGCACTATAATCTCCCATGCCTTCCNGAACTTCCTAAACTACTTCTCCAAGTGTTTTAAAATTTTGTTTCTCTTTATCCTCTTTTTCTTTTGTTCTAAAAAAAATTCCAAACTAGAAAACTCCCAGGCTTGGAGAGCTCTCTGCATATTATTGTGGGCAATCTATGTATAAGAAAAAAATTTTCATCCAAACATCTCATCTCATCCTTATACAAGGAGGCCACACAGATTAAACTTCACCACAAATCCCAGATGATGCTATGGTATGCTCAGACTGGAGAAGTGGGGAGAGAATTGGCATGCAGGAACTTGACCCTTGTGTAGCCTGTGGGAGTTGCAGAGTTCCTGGGAAAACAATAGACCATCCTGACATTTGGAGAAGATGGGCTATATGAATTCTTGAGTTTTGTGAGTCTCTAAACAAAACCCTCTCATCTGTCAATTAAAGAGTTGATTTATGAGGAGTGAAGTTTGCACGTCGTTTGGACATACCATGCTCTGGGGATGAAAAGAGAAGAAAATGTAATTTTATTTGGAAGATCTTTTGGGCTGTTGGCCGTCTAGTTCTGAGAATAAAATCTGGGTACAGAAGGGAAAGCAGGGGCTGGAGCTAACGCAGCAGGGAGGGTGGACTGGACAGGATGCAGGGCCTGGCTCCAAGTGCAGCATTCCATTGCTTGCAGCTGTGGCTTGGTTTAGGGGTCTCATTTCCCTAGATGCCAGGAGGGTCTCCTTTCTCTCTGATGAGGTGATGAGGACACACAGAATGTGTTGAGTTCAGCCCTGTGGGCTTGGGTGGAAGTTTGTGTTTTGTGTCTGTGTCAGTCCATGTGAAACTCAACAGATCAGATGTACTGGCATGTACAGGGGAAGCGGCCAGGTGGGACGTGACAGGGTTCTTCGAGGGACCGCACAGTACACATTGTTCTCCCTGCTTTAATACTTCACATTCTCCTGTGGAAAATTCGTGAGAAAGACTCAGTGTCAATCTTTCCTCATGGCTTAAACGCCTGCTTCACCCAGGACACCTGTTTGTTGAGCAATACTAGAGGGGACTTCTGAGAGGTTTACAAAAGCCCAGGAAGGGAAGGGGATGAGTAATGAAATGGAGGTTTCCCCTGGGGTCGAAGAGAGGGTGTGGGAGGCTGCAATTGGCAGCAGAGAGTACAGGAGGGGACAGTGCATAAACCCAGCCTCCGCATTCATCTGTCCAACAGTTTCATAGGTATCTAGTGAGCTCTTTTGTTGTAACCAGTTTCCTAAGTCTAGAAGGTGCATCAGGTTGAATATAAGTGTCTTTGACTGTTTTCTATAGAGGTTTTCTTGTCCTAGGCAGACATGTTGCTTTCTTCTCTGTGATTTTATATAGCTTCTCCTTTGTCCATTACCACACTTATTATATTTTAGTTTTCTATGTGCATATCTGCCNACCTGCCAGGGCTCTGAGCTCTGCAGGCTAGAATCACATCATAGTCAGCTTTGTCTCCCATGAATGTGGAAGGTGCATTGGTAATGCTTAATTAAATGAATCTGACAGCCAACATTTGATTTGGAAAGATAGACTGATTNGTGTNTACCTGTTTATAAATNCGATGACGATGGAGGCAGCGATGATGATGATGACGATGGTTGCTGTTGATGAGTCAGTCTCTCTGTCTGCTCTAGGAATGGAGGAGCTGAGTTTGAAAACAAAATGGTGAAGCCCACAAATTTTCAGTTTCACTTTCCAAGCAATCAACGCTCTCAGAACCATCCCATGGAGGAGCAGTAGAGGAGCCAAAATCAGTAGTCACTGTTTTGACATGGCTGATACAGTTCTGTGTATTTAATCACTATGGTCCTTCCTTAACGCATTGTTCCCTTTAGTGTGATCCTGAGACAAGCCCCTCAGCATGTGTCACATTCAGGAAGAGCTAAACAACAGTGACAAAGGTAACAATATAACAGCAACAACTAATATTCATCATGTCTTCCCTTGCAGCAAAGTTTATTCTGAATAATTTATATTTCATTCCATTTATTCTTCATGTGATCCTACAAAGCTAGCAATACTATTATTCTCATCTTAGAATAAAGGCACAGAAGTGCAAAGAATTTAAATAATTTGTTCTACCTTTGAGATCATATTCTAAATATCTCTGCTAGAGTGTCTTCCCCATTGGACTATTGACTAAGAAGGCATATGCATTCAGAGATACGTATGTTGCCTCATGTATTGATCTGTTTCTGGTGATATTCTTAGAACTGTGATTCCCTTATCTATCCTTCAAGACACGTGTTCTTCCCCTCTGAGCAGCCTCTTGCATACCAAGCAGACACTCTCTGATATGTTGTAAATACCTGTGCTCTTCTTTTTCAGGCAACCTCAACTGCAATTACCCAGTTTCCTGTCTACTTACCTTAAGCAGAGTTCCTTAAGGACAGACACTTTTATCTCTCAGTCTTTAACACCTAGTGCTCAAGAAGCAATTTGTTTAATTAATTAGTTATTTAAGAGAAAAGGCTGTTTATATCCAATTTCTCAAAAGCCCTTCAATAAGAATGTTTATTGATGCTCTTATTCATTCATTTCATCTAGTTCTTTTAATAAATACTTATTAAGGAAGGATCTATTTATGCTTTCTCTCATGGATTCAGATACAAGTGTGAAAATTGTACCTGATTCCAGCTCATGAGATGCTTACAGTTTACTATTGGAAGTCTTGACATTTCTCAAAATTGTCTATTTACAAGTTGGGATATTGGTATGGGAGAAAATTAGAGGTGCTATGGGGAAAATATATAACTAAACAACAACAAAAACCAATGCTTGTTTCCAGAGAAAACACCCAATCCTACCAAGCAGTCAGGGGGTCANCTTTTCTTTCTGAAGGATGTAAGCACTGTTTCTAGCAGCCCACTGAATGCAGATTTGTGCAAGCCTGGTGAAGTCAGTTTATTTCTGCAAAGAGTCAGTATCATTCAGTCAAAGATTTCTCAACCATCACTAACTCCAGCTTTCTAGATCTTGAAGAAATTAACAGCAATCTTGTAGCAAAGCTGGCTGCATGGGGTGAATGTAAACCTGGGCCCTTTTATGAGAGCTCCCTCAATGCCTCCACACCGTTACTGGGAGCAAATAAGAGATTGACAGCTTCCTCNAAACCTTATGCAGCATTTGGAGACCTATCCTGAATGTCTCCTTCAGGTGCCTTTACACAGAATCCAGAGCAAAACTCAGGGCATCTCAAATCCAGTTTGAATTTTTCCAGTGATGTATTCCAAATTTATCTTGGTGCTACCTTCTTGTGAGGTAAACCAGATAGCTGAAATCAAACTCCTAATCCTGGAGAATGTTCTGATAGAGTTCTTGTTTTATTTAGAGGAGGGATCATAAGATATTATTAAAACAACTTGAACATCTGGTTTGGGAATAAAGTCATTTTATTGTGTAACTGCCAAGCCACAGAGCCAAGCTTACCAAGAAAGCCTCGTCTCTCCCAGTCTTCAGTAAAGCCTAATATGCAACTCTAATACCACATGCCCTCCAACACAAATGAGGAAGAAAGGAAGAATGAGGTTTTCATGACTCAAGGAAAATTCACCTGGTGGTTGTAAAATCAGAGCAATGAGGAACAGTTAGAATCCTTTCCAAATCTGTTTTCTCAAGCTAATTGCCCCTCTTTAAATCCCCAGTGGGAAAAAAACACATTAAAAAATAATATTCAAAAGAATTGTTCGTTGAATGCCAGTAAAATTCCTCCACCCAGCACCTCTGACTGTCCCCTTCCCGTGGAGTTTAAGAACTGTTGTTTATCTCACAGAAAATAAGAATCAGAGTTACTAAGCACTTTAAGAGGACATGTAAAGTGAGCGGCTTCACTCTCCTCCTATAGTCAGGACTAGTGGAAACATTCAACCATTGCCTCGTTGTTCTGGTCATGTCCTTTAGCCATTTAAGTACATTTTATTATTCAACAAATGTTATCAAAGCACCTGTACTAAGTAAGTATCAAGGCATGGAACTCCATGATATGATATGATGACATTTACATTTTAGCAACTGAAACAATAAAACAGACATGCATAAAACTACTGCTAATGATGAAAAAGCCACAAAAGCAACAAACAAGGCTTTGGAGATGTAACTAACTGACCTGTCAGTCATGGCATGCCTTCTTACACTCCAGTTAACAACAAAGTTGAAGCCTACCTGCTGTCCCTAAACCCTAACGTTCAAACAAGTCCCCAAAAAGGACATAACTATGTCGCGTCTACTTAATTACAGTATCAAAGAGTTGGAAAACAGCCCAGAGATCTGTTTTGCTTCAATCTTTGTTTTGCACTCACCCACAGTGGGGAAGTAACTGCTACAAACTCCCAGCATGTCACCAGTGGCAAAGCCCTGGCAGGAACCCAAGTCTCATGACATCAATTCCAGGACCTTTGCCTGCTGTCTTCAATGGACACTGTAACATTTTTGTCTCATCCTACTCAACCACATCTCTGCTGATTTATTGTGCTTTTGTAACTTGAAGAACCTAGACAGGGAGAGAAGGAAAGATACAGAAGTCAGGAGTTAAGTCTTTTTTTTTTTGGCTGGCAATGAGTGTCAATGAACAGTAGATTGCAGATGCTTAAACACCGAAAATATGCCAGGACCTGGCAACTGACCAAGTATTGAGGTTTTTCTCTGTGTCAGGATTTGTAGAATGTGGAGAAGTCATCTTCTTGTGACACCTCAAATTTTCTTTGCAAGGGTGGGGATTTGAAAAAGAAGGGGGAAATGGAGAGGGGGGAGAGACCGATTCAGGGATGGGACGTTTGGTATTTGCTAGCTTCTCTTGCATTGGCTACTTACCTAATGCGAATGCTGAGAAAGAACCTGTGTGTGCCAAACTGATGATGTTATTTTTTGCATCTGATAGCGCCTTGCCAGAGGAAGTCAACTAGAAACAGGTTTTTAGGTTGACAATCCAAGTCTCCTCACAGGATTGACTCAGCGGTTATTTTGTCCAAGGTACATAGAGCAAGTTTGCTAAGTCTGGGTCATTCTGATAAATTCTTGAAAACAGGGACTCCAGACGGCAAGGAGAGAACATCAAAGACCTCCTAGGGCTGAAACCCAGAGTTGGCTAATGGCCTGTGTCCTCACTTCACTCCAACTTGCGGTGGGAGGAAGCTCCTAGGCAAGCCTCCTCCTTTGCCTTCAGTGGGGCCATCTGCTCAGCTGCAGTGCCCCNAAGAATCCTCTGCACTNCTAGCTTTGAACACTCAGTAGATCATCTACTCCAGGGGGTAAGCTCGTGGCGGGAGATGAATATTGCCAGTAAGAAACTACTGTTCCTGAGTGCAGAAAGAACAGGGTGAGGGGGTGGGATTCTTGAAAAACCCTGGGGAACAGGAAGTGATTCCCAGACTCCGATGTGAAAACCAAACAAGAAACCAAATCATCCTCAAACTTACCCCCACCTTGCCAACTCCTCAGCTGATCTTGTTTCCTCAGACTGCAGGCTTCTGAGTCCTCACCCAAATGAATCTCAGTTGAACTGCTTAAAAGCCTAAAAGCTTAAAAAGCCTCTAGTTCCTGGTTCTCACACCTTATATACCTTTCTGCTTCCTGCCATCACTTCCTGGGATTAAAGACGTGTGTCTTTCCCAAGCAAAGATATGGGAATCTCAAGTGTTGGGATTAAAGGTGTGTGCCACCATTTTCTGGCCTCTATGTCTATCTAGTGGCTGTTCTGTTCTCTGACCCCAGATAAGTTTATTAGGGTACACAATATATTGGGGAACACAGTATCACAACAGTTGGACAAACCACTTTAGCTCTCTTCTGTGCCTCCTCACCAGGAAATGGAGATGACAGCACTTTTCCTGTAACCTGCTGAACGAGTGTCTAATTCAGCCAAGTCTGCAGCAATTTATTTTTTCTCTTCCTTCCTCCACTCATTGATCTAGTTAATTATATTAGGAATTGACTACATGATGGTTTCTGGGAAATCATGAGGAATAAGAGAAATGAGATTCTTGATCTGGGTTACTGAAGAAAATAATAGATTTTCCTCTCAGTCTCCTATCTTGACTTGCTGTGCCAGAGAAAATATTCATTGGAACCACAGCAGCACTTAGGAGCTTCCTATGACAGTCTTAGGATGCCTGTGACAATCTTAAGATGCCTGTGACAGTCTTAGGATGCCTATGACACTCTTAAGATGCCTGTGACAGTCTTAGGATGTTCTTGNAAGCCCTCTGTACACTAGTTCATGTTCTCATTTCTAAGAAAAAGNACAAGAGAAAAGAGCCTGGGGCCCCTTAGAGTGGGAAGTAGGGTTCTGACAAGGCCATGTACTGAGTTANTATGTCCCAAACCCTGTATTCAATGAAGGGCCACAGATGCATTACTTAAAACACTGGTGGTCCCATACCAACCCATAACACTGAAACAAGTCANGGCTAAATTCAGCAATACTGGTGGCAGAAATGATGAAGTCTTTTTATTCCAGTTGGCAGAATTATTATTGTCTTCTAAGTGCCCTCATTCCTGACAATCTGCTCAATAGCTTTTCACTCTATCCTAAGACCACCAGACCTGTCACAAGAGAGCAAATGGCCCCATTCCAGTGCAACTTCAATACTATTTTTTGATTGGTTGGCTGCCATGCAAACTTATTAAATATGTTGAACATCCTTTGAATATCACTTGCCTATGTATCTTTAGTAAGACTCACCCATCGGTGTTTATAAGCAAGAGGCTCGTGGCATTGTGAGTGGTGTCTTTATTATTGTTATTTCTGAGCAAAGGTAGATTTCTTCCTGATGAAGNGTAGGCAGAGGTGGATGGAAAGGAGTTAGACAAGAAAGAGGAGGNATGGAGGAGGAGGAAGAGGGTGGGGAGGCAGCTTTGCTAAAGCTGGGATGAGGTTAGTGTATGTCTTCTGGGAGACCAAGGAGAAAGCAAGAACTTAGGTTTGTCAAAGAGTCTGGAGTCCTTTGAATGAGACACAAAGTGTTATTGTTTCATACCTACCTCACTAATGTATTCCATTCTAATCTCTCTGCCCTGCAGACAGAAGTCTGAGTATTTCTCCCATGNACAGCCCTACAGCCTACTCCTGGGAGAATGGTCCCATTGTTTCTCCAGGGGTTCTTCTCACATTTGCACTTTCTTGGCAAAGTTACAGAGGTATCAGAGGCACCAGGCACACCCTGGAACATTGATATGTTTGGAATTTAATCAAATGCCCTGCAAAATGAAGCTATTTGCTTTCCTGCTGGAAGCACCAACTTTGAAAATATTTAAAAGCTATCAAAATACAAATTATTAGGACTCTGCCCTTCACAATGAGCTTTTTAGGATTTATGTATTTTGATATATGCCTTANTCTTCCCAATAAAGGAAGGCAGTCATATCCCTGATTCTGATGCTGTAGCATGTGTAAAGANATGGCTTGGTGCCAATCATGTTTTTCAATAATACTTCTTTGCTGTGTGTTTTTGGCATCTCTTTCCCTGCATGAGGGCCCCGGGAAAGCCTTTCACAGCAGTTTCAGGTAGCATGCCCTTCATGCCTGAAACTACCAAGCAGAGAGTTCCAACCCTGTGGCTTTACAGTCTCAACTGGTTGTGATCACTCACTGGTCTGAAAGTCAAGGTCTACAGGAGCTGGGAAAACAGCATCCAGGAAGGAGAAATATGTATGGCTTTCTTTTTCTTTCATTGCTTATGTTTGATTCCCATTATGTCCTTTCCTTTGGTCTCTTAGGAAGGATCTGTTNCTGTCCATTGAATGTCCCTACACCTAGGATGATGATGATTAAACATCACCCAACCATCTCTTCTTGGGTCATTTCCATCAGCTTCACTCTTTCTGAAACGGCCTCTCTGTCTTTCCAGCATGTAATGCCTGCATAAATATCCACTTAACCTCCACAAGCCAGCATTCTAGTTTTCTTGCCTTTCTTCANTGGAACTGCTGTTATGCCCCATACTGGCTGGTGGGTTTGCCTGGGCCCTCCTGTTGCCGCCCTCAAGCCGCCCGATTTCTGGTCTATCAATGCCACTAAAATCATCTTAATCTTTGAAATGCTATTTTACCACCANCTCTTAAAGGAGCAAAGTCAGTCTTCCCTTTCTTTACAGTTCATTCCCACCTTTCCTCTGCCCCAGTACACATGTGGCCTTGTTGATGTCCTCTTCTNCTTGCCATGTCCTGTCCTATCCATGTCACCACAGGATAATTCTCTTTCNTCAACAGCAAACAGTTTTCCTCCAATGAACCATTCTCCTCTGGCTAAGGATGCCTTTTTTTCTGTCTCATCCCTTTCTTCCTTTCTTCTTTGTTTTCTCCTCTTTTTCTCAACAGTCTCCATTACTGCCAAGACTCCAATGACGATCCTGGCCTCTATCTCCACACCTTCTTCACTCTGGATTCCAGTCCCATAATCCCTTAACTGGATTTTTCCTCTCACTACCATCATTGNGATCCCAAACCNAAGTTTTCCATAACAAAACCGTCCTTGACACACAGTCAGGTTTTGTCCTCTATTTTCGTAAAGGGTACAAATATTACCTTCTTCATTCAAGCACAAATTATTTGACTGTTGACACTACTTCCACACATTTTAACTTTTTATATTTGCTTGTTTGTTTTTTGAGTTGCCTCTCGGTTGNACCCACNCCTTTCCACTGTGGTTGCTGGCACTCAGATCTGTGCTTGCTCTTCTTGCTTGGACTGTAGCAATAATCTGTTTGGCTTTATCTGTTTGGTTTTATTTCCCCCTTTTCCAATTGTCTTATGCACTCAGACAATCCAATCTCAAAGCACATCACTGATGAAAGTCATACATACTTTTACCTCACAGCTCAATTAAGTTTAAATTATTTAAAATGTCATCCAAGGCCCTATGTAATCTTTTAGGGCTTAATTCTCAGTACCTGTCTCTTATACACATCTAGATGTGTATAAGAGACAGCTTCAAACCCCTCCTGTGTCCATTAGTTTTCCATTACTGTGACAAAATGTTAAATATAATCAAAAGAGGCAAGGTTTATTTTGACTCAGGGTCTCTGAGGTTTTAGTCTACAGTTGTTTCGACCTCTTTGGGCCTGTGATGGCAAAGTCTAACGTGGTGGAGGAGCATGTGGCAGAGGAGGCCTGCTCATCTATCTCACGGCAGACAGGAGTCCAATAGAGAGGAAAAGGTAGGACTAGAACACTACNAACGACCTAACTACCTTCTCCTGCATAGTTANCAACCAACCATTCTACCAGTTCAGTGGCTTCCACCTTGCAAAGGTTCCATCACCTCTCAGTAGCACAAAACTGGGGACCAAGTCCTGGTTATNTGGCCATTTGGTAGACAGTTAAAGTCCAAACCTTTGCACTTACTAAACGTGGTTTGAGCTTTCATATAACACTGAATTGTTGGGCTGATATTGCCTATCTTGAGAATTTGAGCTTGGTTTTCTCTACTTTTATCCCTTCCAATTGTTGAAACTTTAAAGGAAAAAATATGTAGTAGACCTAAGAAACTTGTACAGCCCCTATATTGAATATTCATTCAATATGTATATGGTTATATATATATATTATATATATATAATCATTGCACTTTTAGAAACCTTATAATCTGTTTCTTGTGTTCTTGTGTTTTAGAAAGGTTTTAATTTTGTTCTATTTATTTTTATTTTATTTAACTCCTGGAGAATACTAATAAGCACTCAACTTGCACAAACACTCTCACAGCAAACTTATTTTAAAACAAAGTAAAAACAAAGGGGCCAAATGAAAGTTAACTGCTTTCAACAATATTTTGAAAGTGATCATAATTTTCTGTTGAAATAAGTTAGTAGAAATGGGAAATAAATATCTGATTGTAATTTTTATGAACTGATGCTCTTCTCTTCCCTCTGTTCCTCCGTCTTCTTGTCTTCTTCCTACTTCTCTTCCTCCTCTTCCTCTTCCCTCTTCCCTTAAAAACAAAAGCTTTGTAAGTGTGAGGTATACAAGATACTAAGCACCAATTTTCCTTCACTATCTCCCAACATCCAACCCTTTCCCCCTTAATTCTGCCTGTAAGAGCATTTAAAAAAAGAGAAAATCACTANCAGTTGACAAAGGTTTGGTTATTTGATGCAGGGTCCATATCTCAACACTTTGTTTGTTCCTCTTACAGGGTTAGATTTGGTTCTGAGTACTTAGTGAATGATCAAACACAACTAATTGATTGTAGATAAGAGATTTATATTAATAGGGCAGGTTTTGGAAACTTTCCTTGACCCCCCAACTCAGGTGAAATTTGACATTTAAAGAGCAAACCTGAATTTAGAGCATGTATTGGCTGAGGCTAACCACACAAAATTTTGTCAAACAACTGGTTATGGACAAAATTTAATCTTTGTTAAATAGAGAAAATGTAATTGGCAGTTAGAAAAGTATTTTATAGTGTGTGTGTGTGTGTGTGTGTGTGTGTGTGTGTGTGTTTCCAGACAGATTTGTGTGTACTACTGCCCAGGTTTCAGAACGGAAACAGGCAGGTCCCATCTCATTTGGGGCACCTGGAATCCTCTCCAATAACAGACTCTTAAAACCATTTTGAACCAATTCTCTGCCACAGGCCAAGTCCTCTTCTCCCTAAACTTTATTCTGAAGTAAGTTCAAGGAAATTCAAAACAGCAAAGTTAGGAAGAAAAAACAAGAATCCATTCTTGTCATTCAGCAGGTATAGTTTGAATCTTGTTAGAAAATATTTCTACTCCCATCCTCTTACACACTACTTTGGAGGACCAAGTTTTATCGTTGTTGTTGTTGTTGTTTTATCCTTTTAAACAAAGTTAGGAGTCCTNAAGTCCGTAGCTGAGGCTCATGGACAAATGGCCGGCTCGAAAACAACAAAAGGTCTATTGTGAGGTTGCCAATTCCATTTCACAAGATGGTTTTTGGGTATAAACTGGAGAAAGTGCTTTGTTCAGTTAAAGTTTTTCCTCCCTTTTCTTCTTCCTCCTGTCCTCAGCAACCCCCTCCCAGTGTCTTTGCCAAGGTTAGTATTTCTGTTAGTTGTGGGGAAGTCTACACTCCCCCTGCTGGATGATTTGCACATACTGAATTTTTTTTTTTCTTCACTAAAAGACCCACAAATCTCAGCAGTTTAGAGGCTTCGAGGCATGTTGAGTCATTTAACAAATCCTTACCCCGTTACCACTGTGTGCCTCTGTTAGATTTTCTTTTCTTTGTATTTGTCTAAAGTCTTTAGCAAAGGACTCAAAGCTTGGCTTCCAGTGTCTGGAGAGCCAATGTAAGCCAGGAGACTGGCCTTCCCACCATTCCAGATAGATGCATTGAGCAACTCTCTTTGCTGGAAGCAGGCTGCCCTGCTCTGAGGAGTTTCGGAAAACTCTAGTATAAGGGCTTACCCGTAAGTCTTTGCAGAGAGTAGCTCTTCGGGATGCTGATCAGCAGGATAAAGACATGACTGATCAGGCAGACTATTCACAAATCCTGCATCTGCTTCAGGCAGGGTCTCACGTTTACAGGTGCTTCTTACTGACAGTTNCTGAGACTTTATGGGCTTTGCAGGGAAATCGGGTTGCATCNATGTTTCCCCCACCGTCCACTTAAATTTCAGCCCTCGTGGGTCCGCTACGACACTCATTACCCAACCATCTGCTTTCCATCTTCAGAAATGTTGTTGTTGTTGTTTTCCTCCTGNTTCNTTTTGCCCTTATGGGTTAATGTCTTTAAAATCAATCCCTTTACTGTCTTTTTAGTGGGTTTGGGGGATAGAATGTAATGGAAGCCAGATGCTAAATCTGACATCTTTAACTAGAAGCACAGCCATGAATTTTCAAAGTGACTGCAGGAGAGTCATTTAATCCTCCTCNTCTTCATATTCTTTTGTAAAATGAGAAGGTTCATCGAGATGTTGATGGATCTCACACACAAATTTGTGATTGAATAATCTTCAGCATTATCATTTTTAATGGCGACTGTCAGGTAGTAACTTCTCAAACCTTCAAAACAAATTCTGATTTCAGCCTTTGAAGGAATGGGCAAAAAGGTATGGGCTACATTTTCAATTATATGGAACCTCGGCTGCTTGTCTCAAGAGGACCTTACAGCAGGGGCGTCTCTGAGAACAATAGCATCAATTTCTCTCTTCAGGCTAATGTGATGAGCAAATGAGTTCATCCACAGAAAAGGGCTTCACATATGGAAATGTGCTATATAATTAAATATTAGTTGCCACAATTAATTTTTAGATTATGCATTTCAGCGTCTGTTTTAATCTCTGCCCTTTTTTTTCAGTATTGGCAGTTGAACCTATGGCCTCATGCATTCTGGGAAAGGGATCTGCCACAGAACTATGTTCCCATCTGCGTGGGGAATCACAGCATCTATCTCTAGTTGCTTGGATTTAGAATAGAGTGCGTACACAGTTCCTGAAGGGTACTAGTAACTAGAAAACCTGATCTGTAAAGCAATAGGTCCTCAAATGCATGAGGTCAGCTACTAAAAGGGCTACATTGGAAATGAATCTGAGGTTCGTGTGTGTGTGTGTGCGTGTGTGTGTGTGTGTGTAGAGTGTAGTGTCATGTGAGTATGCACACATGAGTGTATGTGGGTAAGATAAGAAGGTCTATTCATTCGGTGAATAGTGAATTGAGAGTTCAAGCAGGCCTATCTGTCTCTAAAGGCCACATGTACAGTTTTTTTGTGAGTCATAATGCTTTGTTAATTCTTTAAAAACCACTAATATGCCTGATAACAGTCAGGCATGGTGTAAAAGAGCTGAGAGGAAGATCATGATGACTCTATCCTAGTCTTCAATTCTGGACCAGACTGCCCACTAGTGGTTCTGCTAGTGGTTCTGACTCAGTTTATCTATTCTGCCATCCAGTCTGTCTATTCTGCTTTCTTGTGTCCCCACTGGCTTTCTTCCTGCTGTGACTCTCTTTCCAAGGCCACTTCTTCCTCTCTGTGTTCAGTAACTATCTACCCACTCTGCAGAGCTCCGTTAGGGTCCAACTTCTTTCAAGGCTTTACTTCTCCCAGCAGAATCAGTTACTAACTTTGTACATGTTCCCAGGACATTTTAATGCTCTACAATGTCATTGCCTTTTAGCTACTTTGACCAATGAATATGGAAAAATTTTATATCATTTAACTAAATATTTACTCATCCTCTTGTACTATAGTTGGTGATGGTATTTGTGTGGCCTCTTCCCAGTCCACTAGAATATATACTTCATGATTGTGAACCAGTAAGAGCTGA
Organism: Neotoma lepida; assembly: GCA_001675575.1. NCBI lineage: Eukaryota > Metazoa > Chordata > Mammalia > Rodentia > Cricetidae > Neotoma > Neotoma lepida. The sequence goes on along the minus strand of LZPO01008480.1, from coordinate 38,676 downwards.
CTTTCACATTTCTTCTTAAGGATCAGGCCAATCCACTACACTTCACATGTCAACATTTATTTCTAAGATCAGCTTTGTAAGGCTTACTTTTTCTTTGTTTTTGCATAGCACTTCACTACAGGGGAGGAAACTGAGGCACACAGAAATTAAACTACTTACTTAAGCTCACAAAATTTGATGAAACTTGGATCTGAGCTCCAATAACCTGGTTTTCAAATCCACTCTTAACCATTTTTTGAAAACCCTTTTCTAGCTAGTCTGTCTGGCTGTGTTCAGGCCACCAGCATATTCCACAACCTCGAAAGGCATGCACATATCAGATTACCTGGCACATTCATAATGATATTCTTGCCCTCAACAAGTCTCTGTCTTAGACAGGTTCTAAACTAGATATCTACCTTCAGAGTGCTTGCACTCACAGCCTGCCATGACTTTTCCAGTCTGAAAGTTTTAAGAGCGTGAACTCTGTAGGGTTCCACATCACTCTGCATTTATTGGGGTTATTTGAGTGTGTCCTCAGGATGAAGGAATTAATGCACATTAATATTGCAAAATCTGTGTTGCTTTCCTTCTCTTTACGCATCTTTCAATGGATTGGTGAGGTTCCAATCTCTAGAGAAATCCATAAAACCTTGCTTACAGGTGCAAGCCAGTCTTTGTGGACAAAAGCTCAGGAAAATGACTGGCGGTCTTTTCCTCTTTCCTAATGTTTGCTCTCTTCTTTAAAATTTTCACCTAAGCAAAAGGTTTCACAAAAGTTTTAGATGGAAATCTTCGAAAGGAAGCATTTGTATAAGTGAAAATATCTTGCAAAACTTGAAGCCGATGGTGCAACGACGTCTAACCTTCAACACGAGCAATAGGGCGCAACTTTGAACTCTGAACTTGAAGCCTAAAGAAAACACAAAACCTGTACGAGACTATCCAGTAACTGAAGAGTTGAGGAAAGGGATGTGCTTTTGAGACTTGTGACCTGGGGAAACTTGTGACCTGGTGTTTAACTTGTCTGGGCACCATATTCCTTATCTCTTGAATGGGCTTCTTCATAATAGTGCTTGGCACAAGTTCGTGGCGTGAAGAGGAAACATGGTTCATAAATAAAAGCTGTTTTACACAAGGCCTGCTGACAGAGAACAGAATTATTCTCCCGAGATCATCCAGTGAGGGAGATGTCAGAAGACAGAGCTGTCTTTCTCAGTCCTGTTTTCCAAATGCATTTGAAGAGTACACACAACAGACTTTTATGAATGCTCTCAGCCAATTAATATCTGAGTCCTACTATGAATGTTGGCCTCTAGGACCTAGATTTCTTCATAGACATTTCCCATTCCTTTCCCTTCCTGTTTTGGCCTACTAATCCTTTATGTAGAAAAAAAAAAACTTTTTGTAAGTTTCTGAGCAACAATATTGGACCTAAGTCAGAAACAGATATCTGAATTGATGGTATATGTCCTTTGGAAAATATACTCTTTTATGTTATTAATGTTATTGAAAAAAATGATACTTGGTGTTAAAATTCAAATATAATATGTATTGTTCGTTTTAGATGAAAAGTCCTAACAGCTGGGATGGACTTGGTAAAGTAGACGGTGCTGACGAAGCTGCTGTCTGGAAGTGACAGGCTTCCAGGGCCTATTTACCATGCATTTTAAAAATTAAACCACTGTAGAAAGACATGGAACCTAGTGCCTAAAATGTGCAGAGGTAGAAAAGGAAGGAATCCCTTTCTCCTTCAAATGTTATATTTACAGAACAATGTTAATCAGGGAAATTTTGTCCTGGGTTGAGGAAATGGGGCCCACATAGTCTTCAAGCAATGCTTGGCTGAGGGGCCCAGGAGGGGCTCAGAATTGGGGTACCAGGGATTAGAAGCTAACTGTATTCTGAGAAAAAGCATGTCATTCAGAGAGGTCACCAGGAAATCGGTTCCCAAGGAGGGCCCTTGTCTTTGAAATGCCTTCTCACTGCTGCTTTAACAAAGCTCTAGTTCAGCGAGCCTCAAAGGATGGTAGCAAACAGCTGGTTTGGGCCGGCCAGCTTTGATGGCTTTGGTGTTTGAACTGCAGTGAGGGTTAAAACAGTCTATTTCAGTTTAATTGTTTGTGTATCCGCTCAGGATTCCTCTCAAGGAAAAATCGGCTTCATCCTGTGGGAATTTGACATTTCTCCATGAGTATTTTGGGGGCTTATGCAAAATAAAAATCTCTTCCCCCCCCCCAGGAGCCTGCATGAACCTGCTTAAAGACTCAGTGCTCCTGTGGCCCATCGGTTAGTGCGGCATGCCGTCATTGCCGTGCCTTCTAATTTCTGTATTCTAGAAGATTCCTCCACACTGTCCCAGACTGCTAAATCAGCTCTGTTTCCAAAGAGTCCCTGTTGCAGCCTTCACAATCTGAGATGAAATTTTCACCTTTGTTTGGTTAGGGGGACCAATGCCCTCTGGACGTGGCTTCATTTTGAAGGACACAGGGTACTCTGTATGATGGAATTTCCTAATTTTAGCTGTCTTCAAGGAGGATTAATTTTCTTCTTTAATAGAGCATTTCTCTTCTGGGTTTAAGTGATGTGATTTGAGGATTGTGTTTATCATAGGAATATTGGCCATGACTCTTATGATGGGCAGGAAAAAAGAGCTCCCCTCCCCATTACATCCCAATAGTAAAAGTAGGACTTATGCACGGAAAGAAAGAGTTCAGGTCTGTGAATACTGAGGACAGCCAGATGCAAACCAGGAAAGTTATATGACAAAGAATGGACTGGTTAGTAAGTAGTCTTGTTCAGATCATTTTGGTCATGTGAGTTTGGTCATCTAAGCCTTAGCTTACATTAGCTAGTTAAATATTTACTGACTTCCAGAGGGAACTAGTTCATGTTAAAGGAAAAGGTGAAAGAAGAAGAGCCTCTTCTTGTGTTTGTAGTAAATCGGGCGTGAGAATTTCCTCTTCCTTGTGTTTGAATTGCAGACTGAGCACACACTAAAGGACTTTCCTGATGCCTTGTAATACCTTTGTGCCTAAGTTTCCTCCGAGGGCAAACAAGAGTTAAATAATATTCATCTCAGAAGATGGTTTTAAGGGTTAAGTTATGTATATGTGTGTGTGTGTTTGTGTGTATTGTGTGCTGTATGTGTGCTGTACTGTATGTGTTGTGTGTATGGTGTGTGTGTGTATGTGTGTGTTTGTGTGCTCTGTGTGTGCTCTGTGTGTGCTGTACTGTATTGTTGTATGTGTGTGGTGGGTGGTGAGTGTGATGTGTGTTTTATGTGTGTGTGTGTGTGTGTATGTGTGTACTGTGTGCTGTATGTGTGCTGTACTGTATGTGTTGTGTGTGGTATGTGTGTGTATGCGTGTGTGTATGTGTATGTACTGTGTGCTGTACTGTATTGTTGTGTGTGTGTGTACTGTGTGCTGTACTGTATTGTTGTGTGTGTGTGTACTGTGTGCTATACTGTATTGTTGTGTGTGTGTGGTGTGTGGTGAGTGTGATGTGTGTTTTATGTGTGTGTGTGTGGTGTGGTGAGCATGGTGTGTGTTTTATGTGTGTGTGTGTGTGTGTGGTGTGTGGTGTGCGGTGAGTGTGATGTGTGTTTTATGTGTGTGTGTGTGTGTGTGGTGTGGTGAGCATGGTGTGTGTTGTTGTATGCGTTGTATTGTATGATTATGTGTGTGGTGTGTGGTGGTGTTTTTTGTGTTTTTTGTGAGTGTGTGTTGTGTGTGGTGAACGTGATGTGTGTTTTATATGTGTGTGTGTGTGTAGTGTGGTGAGCGTGGTGTGTGTTGTATCGTATTATTATGCGTGTGGTGTGTGTTGTTTTTTTGTGTGTACTGTTATATAAGTGGTGCGTGTACATGTTTGTGCGGATGTGTATGTGTGCATGTGTGCTAGGCAAGCACTCTAGTAACTGAACTACATCCTCAGCTCTAAAAAACAGTTTTAAATTGATAAGCTTATATATATTTATCATGGACAATATGGCATTCCAAACTAGAGATACATTGTGGAATGGCTCAATTGAGTGAATGAATATATGCACCACCTCCCGTACTTTTCATTTGGATGTATGGAAACAATTAGAATATCCTCTTTAGCAATGGCCAGAATACAATGCATCGTTATTAACTGTAGCTGCCATGTTGTACAATAGATGTCCAGAAGTTCGTCCTTCTATCTAACTGAAATTCTGAACCTTAGACATCTCTATGGTCTGTGTTAATCTCGTTTTACTTTTGTATCACTATGACTGAAAGGCCTAAAAGGAACAAGAGAGACAATATTTATTTGGCTCATGCTTTCAGGGCCTAGTCAACAACATGGACTCCCTCCATCCTTGGCACTGGGAGCATGAAATAAGCTGTTCACATGGTGGTGAACTCTGGAGCAAAGGTGAGACTGCAATCAGTGGCCATCTATAACCCTCAAAGGCTCACCACAGAGACCTATTACTAAAAATTCCAGAAAATCTCCAGACAATGGCAGCAGCCAGGGAACACTCAAAGCAGGAGCCTCTGAGTAGCATTGCAGATTCACCCTAACACCATCACTCCGGTTTTGAGCTCGACTCTCAGCGTCCACGTATAGATGAGTGCATGCAGTATTTTCTTCTTGTGCTTGGCATGCTTCACTTAGTATAATGCTTCTCGGGTTCATCCATGTCACAAATAACAGGACCACACTCCTACTTCTCTTCTTCTTCCTCCTTTTTCACTCTTGCTCTAACAAAGCCCCACACCAAAGGCTCAAAAACTGCTTTTTTTTGTTTCTGAGTGATTTTACCCTTTCTTCTCATTTGATTTCTTTAGCACCTAAGGGTCTTCCAATCAAGATTGACAAAGAAGAGGTTTTTTCCTAGCTATGCTGAGAATTTATAACTTAGGAGAAAAAAAATGATGCCCCTATTGAGAATACATTCCTTTATAGGCAGCTGTGATGGCATGGAATAAGCCTTGGATATGGACTCATTATGATACAAATCTTCCTTCCATTTTCCTTCCCACAGAAACTGTGAGTCTTGGCTGGACAGCATGATGGCTAACCGAGCATCTTACTCACACACACCCTTGGGGGGCAGTGGCAAGTCTGGCTGATGAGAATCTAGGCCATCTGTTTAAAAATTAGCAAGTGGGGTCACTCTCAAAGGTCCTTGCTCGTGTTCTGCTTCTTACTGCTGTTGCCTTTGACCATTGTGTCTAGTTTCCATGGGGAAATGCAGGGGCCTGGAGGAAGTCACAAGACTCCTTGGGCCACTGTCTTCAAGGGTTGTGTCATTTTATTCTTTAAAAGTGGCTAATTTTTTTTTCTTTGAGAACTTACTACGTGCTCAATATTTTACCTCTGGGATTTTGCTTAGCTCTGACTAGAAGCTTTCAGATATGTTCTGCAAGAATCAGCCTTCCTTATTTTACAGGTGAGAAAACAGGCTGATGGAGTTTGGCTGGTAAGAAGAAAGGCCAGAGCAAAGCCTGTGACTCCAGAATCAGTCTGTATAACAACTACACTCTCTTGGGGGAGCAAAGAAAACTCAGCTAAGTCCCTCCCATCACAGAGGCACACAGCTCCAGTCATGGGAGGGTGAATGGAGGAAACTGATTTCCCCTTTGAGCAGTGGGTCGGTTTGGACACAAGTCTGTCCCTTGAACACATGCAATCTTAGATGCTCAGCAATGACATCTCCTCTCCTGGGTCCTGGGTCACTTGTTGGAGCAGGAGCATGTGTGTATCCTAGCTCTGGGACTGAGATCAGGAAGAGAACAGCTGGATGGGCACTGAGTGTTCAGCCTTCTGAACACAAATAAGCAGCTACTCTCTATTAGGTATCCTTTGTTTACCAGGTTAGATTGGCTACGTTTTAGGAAGATGGTCAGAGACATGGTTTCATTTCCAGAGCTCTTGATCACTATTGTGCTGAGTCCCTTCTTTCTCCTACTGCTAAATGCAAAGCCTATTCAGGAAAATGTTCTGCTTAAGAAGCAGGCTGTGTTTCACAGCAAGAATCCAGTTCTACATTATTATCATGGTAATAAGTTCTGACTTCAGAGAGGCATGGAGGTTCCCAAGAAAAGTCATCGTGGTATTGGTATCAGATGCTGTTTCTCATAGCAGTTTTCCTAGTACTGACTGCAGGACCTAGTAGTGAGACCTGACCAGGAATTGGGAGATGTGAAGTAGTAGGACTAGAGTAAGTCAAGCAGTCAAGGCAGAGCTCATAGTGGGTCATGAACCAGTCACGTGTGGCCACTCCACTAACTGGATCGCCTCTCTGGCCCAGGGAGCATGCATAAGGCATATGAAGTCTTTATTGGCTCAGCCCACCAGGTACTCAAATGACCAATCCCAATAAAGATTCTTTCGGTCTCCATCCAGGTCTCACCATAGGACCCACTGGACAAGACAAAATGGTGGTATTTCTCCCAAGGAGTCCCTCCCACTCTCAGGAGTTCTTCTCACTCTTTCTTAAAAAAAAACAAAAAAAAAATCCAAAACAAAAAAACACCTTTGCTCTGTTCATGGCTTTTCTACTTTTCACTAGTTCTTCTTGAACAAGAGACGAGCTAACAACTAACTCAGAAGCCACAGGCTTGGGTGACTTTTGGTGGCCATTGATGTCTGGCACTCCAGCATCGATGAAGCTCATTTAGAGCCAAGAAAGGCTCCTTAGTCTCCAAAAAGCCACATTAGTTGGAAAGGGACAAAGTGATGTGCTAGGTGAACACTGTCAAAGTGTTGTCATGGGATGTCCTGATGGTGTTGTTGTCATGGGATGTCCTGATGGTGTTGTTGTCATGGGATGTCCTGATGGTGTTGTTGTCATGGGATGTCCTGATGGTGTTGTCATGGGATGTCCTGATGGTGTTGTCATGGGATGTCCTGATGGTGTTGTCATGGGATGTCCTGATGGTGTTGTTATGGGATGTCCTGATGGAAAAGACCTATAATGCTAAGAGAGAAAGAAAGCTGTCCCTCTGTCTTACACATGTATGTATTGACCACATCAGACTCTCCCTTAAAATGGAGCCTAGAACCAGGGTTCATCTGATAGAGCTTAAAGAGACTCTCAGTGTCGTCTCTTTAGGTTTTCTTCTGAGGTTCTGACTAGACTTTTCACTGTCTTGAGACCTAAGTTCATTACAATGGCCATGGAGAATAATGGCTTTATCTACCCACTCAGAGTCACATTAGTTTACTAACAATTATTTACCAAATGTTTCTCATGAATGAAATAATCTGGTAGGACCACCATGTGCAACCTGAAAACCATCCATGGCAGTCCTCTTCTAAGAAAAAATGCAAACAAGGCATGGTCTCTGTTCTTAAAGCATCTGAGGCTGGAGGGAAGTTGAATGGAAGTTGGAAGAAAAAAATCATCTGGGAAGTGGTGGCGTTTAGATTTGGTGCTAAAATAGGTGTAGGACGGGAGCATGAGGGAATATGAGAGCAGATGATGGTCTTGGAAAGAAGTAACTGTGTGGCAAGGTGTAAAGCGACAAAGGGTGGCTTTCAATACAGGGTAATGATAACTGTGGTCAAAGGCAAAGTATACTGAGGGAAAGTGCTAGAATATGAGTGGAAAAATGCTGAGACATTGAGTTCCAAAGGTTTGTGTTTGACTGTGTGGGGTATATGATGGGAACAGGTTGTTTCAGGCGACTTAATCTGATCAGAAAGATCAGTAAAGAAGAAATGGGGATCATGTTGAATCAATGTGTGTCATTTAACTGTTATTTTGCTTTGATTCAAACTCATAATTCTGTGTGTTTTATACAACACTTGTAAATTTTCAAACCAACTGTTCAGAGTGGGTCAGATTACAACTTAGGCAATTATGATTAAAAGTTAAAATAGGAACACCTTTTGGTGATTTCCCTCAGTCTTCTCTGAGTGAATTCTTTTGTGCCATGTTACAACTTTAAAACACAGTAGAATCATAAAAGAAATGCATGCCAGTGCCTGGTAACAGGGACCAAATGGTAAGCTCTACCCCTACTAAAGAGATTCTGCCAGGCAGTGGTGGTGGCNCAGTACCGAGACAGGAGTTAGCTTCCCTTAGGCAGTCAGAGCAGGGTGGGTCACATATGACCACAAGTGGGTGCTGGGGGCCCTTGATTCAACGGTGGTGCTTTCATGTTTCCTCTTGTTGTTCACGTTCTGCTTGCTTGGGCTAAATAGATTAGTTATTTGCAACAATGAGTTTCTTCCAGCCTCTCTGACAGTTCTTTGAACGTGGGGAATGCTCAGCTAACTGCTAACACTACTGGACCTGGTCTCATTTCTTCTCCTGACAGAACTGGAGGAAATAATCTACTGGGTGAGACATGGGGAAAACAGAGTATGGTAAGTCAGCCCCTGTCCTTTGAATGTTCTGCACCGAGCCTCCACAGTGTCACCTGCCCTGGGCTGAGACTACACATGGGAAGATCTGCAACACCCATGTTGCTTATCATGAGGTGGGTAATTCTTGCCCACTCAGGGGTTTGGTGTCAGGAATCCTTTTTGCATATCGGATGAAATTCTCAAGTGTAACAATGTAGACTTTGATGGAATTGTGGTGTGTTCTTGGTGACTATTTCTAATTATTATGAAGTATAAATATCCAAGCTAATTACTATTAGTGTGTGTGTGTGTGTGTGTGTGTGCATGCATGTGTGTGTGTGTGTTCACGTGTAAATGTATGTGTGTGTTTACTGTTGGCTGCCTCTAAACTGCTGCAGTTTGGGGGATGACTCAAATTTTCACAACTGGCACAGTTACCTATAACTGTGTAAGAAAGGGGGAAGTGGGGGTGGATCTGGTCACTGAGACATTAGTTTCCTAATTCATGTCTTTGTAAATGTGTTGTTGTGCCAAAGTTATGTTTTATACTTAAGAAACTGAAAATACTTTTCCTAGAGTTGCTTGCCCTTCATTACAACAAAAAGCTATATTTTTCAAGCATGATTAACACTTGGATAACGCAGGATAACACAAAGGAGAGAGTATAAAGACAGGGAGAGAAATGTCTCAAGACTCACGCATCATATAAAATGATAAGTAAATGGATTTCAGACAGAAAATTGGAAAAACAATTATTTTGTAGAAAAGGGTGTTACATGCACAGATTTTTTTTTCCAGTGAGAAAACTGTATATATGACCTTCCCTTGGAACTAGGGAGTTCTCTCCTCAATATTCTTTTGTCATTGGAATATGTGAAATTCTTTTTTACTGTCCTTTCCTTAAACTCTACACACAGGTGAGCATGGACGCAAGTTCCGTGGTGTTTTAAAGAGGCGGAGGGGAAAGGTCAAAGTGGGACCGATCCTGGGAAAAGTTAAAGCTGTTCCAGTGGGCTCTCCAACCCACACTTGAAGAGTTGCTCATGCCATTTATTTGCACAACTATTCATGGCAGTTCTCAGTGTTCCAGCTCATTTTGTGTCTGGTTAGTTTTCCAGACCGGTTCTAAATGTTTGCTATTGCCGATAAATCTTGAGTAGAACATCTGTTTCTAGAAGAATTGTAGGACTGTGTCTATTAATTTACTGTGTGGAATTTGTCACATTCTTTTATCTTTCTAGCTGCCATGGTTTGCACATGGCTTCAGTGTCCCCTAGTGGAGGGAGGCTTGGTGCCAGGGTGCCATTATTTCGAGATAAGGGAACTTTGAAGCTGTGATAAATACTAGGAAGTCACTAGGTCATTGGGGACGTTTTAAGATGGGTTTAAATAATTTTCCAATGACTCCTTGGCCATTCTTACAGGAAGATGGTTATTAAAAGGAACGTGGCTGCTCTCCTTTCCTCCTCTCCTCTCATTCTCTCTCATCTTTCCTTCTCTCTCCTTCCTGGATCCAGTTGTGACTGCTTACTCTGTGTACTGTAGCCCTTACCACCCCACCATTCACAGTTTGTCATGGGGCTCACCAAAACTTGCCTAATGCAGGCTGCATACACCTAAATCCCGAAAACTGTGGGTGAAATAAACCTTTCTCTTTGTGAGTGGTTGGTGTCAAATATTTCTCTGAAGTGACTAAGTGTAACCAATATACTAGATATTGGTTTCTTTATCTGGAAAATAAGAAAACTAGGAAAGATGCTTCGATGACGTGGAAGAATGCCAGAGCTAGGATAAGAGACCTTCCTGAAGTGGCTCTGACTCAGTTACCTGGAACCTGTTAGCTGCTAATTTTGTGATACTGGGCAAATGGCATCTCTAAACTAGAGTTTTCTTAACATTAAAACAATAATGCGTAGAACCCTTTGGAACTACTAAGATTAAAAGAATTGAAGAAAAAACTTGAGCTGCATCAGGCATAGTGGCGCATGCCTTTAATCCCAGCACTTGGGAGACAGAGGCAGGTGGGCGGATCTCTGAGTCCGAGGTTGCCTGGTCTATAGAATGAGTTTTAAGACAGCCAGAGCTACATAAAGGAACCCTGGGTCAAAAAAACAAAAGAAAAAATGTAAGCTAGCAAAGAAAAATTTCCTATTTCAGAGGAAAACATTCAAGAAGACTTAGAGATAGTTCTATGAGGAATTTAAAAGGTGCTTAATCAGTGTTTTTAATATATATAAAATATATTATATATTGTACATATTACACTTATATATAACATGTATATATTATATATTTATATAATATGTATAATATATGACATATTGTAATGCTATATTTCTATGCAATATATTACACATATTATATATATATCTTTAAATACAGGCACAATTTTGATCTAATAATCCCATTCTTAAAAACTGTTCTGAAGAAAATAATATGGCCTTAAAATGTTTTAATAGAAGCATAATCAGAAGGCCTAACTGATGATTAAGTTACAACTTCTAAATTATTATAAGGTTATGAAAATAATGTTGAATCACCTGCGGCTAAATGGGTCCTAGACCCTACAGGAGAATGTATGAGCATTATTCTGCTCCAGAGACAGAGTATCAAACCAATTCTAAGTTACTCACTGTTATACACATAGGTTAGAACATCTCTGACTCCTCACCAGAGAAGCTTCTATTTGCAGTAAATGGTGCTTAACACAGACACCCAAAGCACAGAGAGTAAGAGAGTAAGAGAGTAAGAGATTATGGGATGCTTGGTCCTAAATGCGACATTCGTGTTGTATCCCCTCCTCCCAAGGCTTATCATTTTGGAAAAGGGGGTCAAAAGAATGTAAGAACCAGAAGTGGGAGCTGACTGCGAGGAATCAACTGTTTCAGAAACGGCAGAGCAGCCGCAGGTGTGCACTCGCCGTGGTTGTTACATCATGCAAAAGCCCCACGCTTACTCAAGCCTGTCAAAATCCTAGCATGGAGAAGTGAGGTGAGCAAGAAGTCCCAACACTAGGGGAGCAGGAACTGGTGACTGACAGCTGCTAAGAGGAGAGTTAGTATTCCTTCTGCGTGTCTCCCCAGTGTGTAAACTGTGCTCTAGAGAAAAGCCTGAGAATATATGGCTATCACAAATTTTCAAAAAAGACATGATATTGGGTGAGTGGGGGTGGTGAATCTGGGAGGAAATGGGGCAGGATGAATGTCATCAAAGTACATTGCACAAAATTCTCAAAAGACTTATGAAAATTAATGATGCTGAATCTATACACTCTAGTAGAGTGTCTCCTAAGTTAACATTAAAATAATAACAGGAACTTACAAAATATGTCTTAAAACTGTGTATTTATATGTAGTATGACTTCGTTTTAAGGTGAAAAAAATATAACAATTGGGGTGGCATTTCAACCTGAACCGACACACAGTTTAGGTAGAGAATCTGTAATAAATTCCCACATGTGTTCTATCAGTCAGTAGGGTTGGAGTAAGAAAATTAGTCATTGCTCTAGAGCAGTGGTTCATGACCTTCAGAACGCTGTAACTCTTGAACACAGTTCTTCATGCTCTGGTCATCCCCCCACCATAAAATTAATTTCATTGCTTCTTTGTAACTGTAATTTTGCTCCTGTTAGGAATAGTAATGTAAATGTCTGTGTTTTCCAATGGTCTTAGGTAACCCCTATAAAAAGGTTGTTGGATACCCCAAAGAGGTCGTGACCCACAGNTTGAGAACCGTTGCTCTAGAGGCATAGCCCTGGAAGAGACAAGGGCCATGGAGGACGGCACTTCACCGCCACTACCGGTTCTCCCATTCACAGTCTGTCTGCTCTCTGGTTCTATGACCTCATACTGTTACCAAATCTGAAAACTAGATAGCCATGCTTCCACTAGGTAATGTGTTCTGAAGTGAGAGAGTTGTCTTTTCCTGGTCTGTCCTTTAAGGTCTTTTTGCAGTGTGTTCCTTCCAGCAGGAAGTTCAAGAGTAGAGTGAGGCTTGGTTGGTTTTTAGTTGTTCTGAGTTTTTGGAGAGAGAAAGTTCTCATGAGCCAATTACCGTGGGGAGGGCAGTATCAGCAAGTCAGGGCCGGCTCTACTAACAGTGCAAGCCACACAGGACAGAGTTTCAGGGAACTATAACAGAGGTAACAGCTATGCCGCTGCAGGCATTAAAAGAGAAATCACAGCAAGTTGAGCTTTGACGATTTACCTGGCTTTGAGATTCTAGAATCAAGTGGCAGTCAAAACTGGTCGAGGATGTCCTACCTCAGCACATAGAAAGTTCTATGTATAGACAGAGAGTAGGAAGTGACGTGTAGGAAAAGAAGTGAGGTATAGACACGGCTTTCACTGGTTATAACTCTCAGCTGTTTCATCTGAACAAGATTTGAACTGTTGGCTTTTTGGGGATAACTGAGCCGCTGGTATTTATTACAAGAGTAAACCTACTTACACATCAAGATAGGTTACATTTCATCATGTACAAGATATTTCTAGGCCAAACACAAACTATGTCTAGAGATAGCATGAGGTCAAGCTGTTCAATTTAATAGGNGTTAGGAAACAGTCCTGAATGAGGGCTGGCTAGATGCTGGCTATCAGCTGTGCAAATGAAACATATCCCAGTTGTTCCTTAAAGTAAATATGATGGATATGAAAGTCAGAGAACAGAGGTTACACCAGAAATAATTAAAATTTTCTTTGCCTAGAAATAGCCTGCAGCAATCATTCCAGAGAACCTATTCATTTCCAAGCAAACAAATGCAACAGCCTACTCCACGGACATTTTTTTTTGAAAAGTACAAGTGTAAATAAAAACCTAACAGGGATCGTGGCAACACAATTAATCACCCAGAGAGGGACATATTCAGTTATTTAAAACAGAAAACTCAGATAGTGATGGTCTAAAGAGATAAGGTTATTTTTTTTCTCATATTTAAGACAAGTCTGGAGAGCAGCTCAGAGCCACAAAGGACCACAGGAGCATCAGTGAACAGGGTCTTTCCAGCTTTCTCCTCTGCCAACCTTAACATGATCCACTCAAGATGGCTACCAGGACCCTGCCACCATGCCCAGACACACGGCAAGACAAAGCAAAGGGGATGCATGTCCCCACGGTCCTTTCCCACTTAAGGACCTTTCTGAGAAGCTTCTAGTTCAAATAAGACAGATGAGAACTGTTTCCTTTTCTGAATGTCACTTCCTCTTCTCCGTCTATAAACATAACCTGCTATGTCCTGGGGTCAGAAGAGGGAGTAGAAAAAGTGTAAGACCCAGAAGACCAGGACATACTACAAAACATTGTCTTCTAAACACGACAGGAAAGCTGTAACCATGAAATCTTAACAGTAAGTTGCTTAAAAAGACTCAAACAACGAGAACATCAATTGACATGTCAATGTAAATGGAAATCTCACAAGCTCCCATCTCTAGATGGAAAGCTATNGACAAATAATGAATGTTAAGAAATGGATAATCAGTCTTCTCCATGGATAAGACCCTTAATCCAGTACCAGGTGGCCGACCCTAAAAACATATACATACAAGCAACAGTAAGTGATTTTAGCAGGTTGTGTGTATTATATACTTATATATAAATATATATGTGTGTTGTGTTTATAAGCATATATGTGCATATATATGTGCAATATATATAATGATAATTTTAAAAAAGAGTCCATGAAAGTGAGATGGAGCTGGGGGCTGTACAGACAGACACAGGAGGACTTACATGGAAGAAAGGTAGAAGGAATGATGGAAATACAGTACTAAGGCATGAAATTCTCAAAAATATTTAAAAATATGTATTTTCCATATACAGAGGTTTAGAAAATATTCACTTATGTGTACTGACTAAGAATACTCTCTAATGATTTTATGGAATGTGACAAAGAATTGTTAAAATTAAAAATTCAGCCATGAGGTAAATGTGACACATAACAGTAGGGGGGAAATTGGCATCAGTTAAGAAATGAGTTGGCTAAACCATTCTTTTGAATAACTTTGAAGTAAATTTAAAATCAACGCAATGTCTAATTAATTACTTCAGAGTATTAGGAACAATTTCTCTTTAAAATACCCATTGACAAAGTTAATTAAAGAAAACACAAAATGCAGAAAAACGCTGGTGTTTACAATGGCTTCTAAAGAGCTGCTAGCAAGCAGGTGCCAGGAGACCACAATATTCCGTTAGTGGGAGCATCGGTTAGTTTTCTCCCCACTGTGGCCAAACACAGATAGCGTTGCTCCACACTCTTCAGCCCTTACATTCTTCCCCCTCTTCTTCCACAGTGTTCACTGAGCCTTAGTGGTGGTGGGGTTCACATGGATGTCCCACTGAGGGCTGAGCACTCAGTCTCTTGCTTAGTCTCAGTACTTTGACCAGTTACACATCTCTCCAGTGACTGCTGTCCCCCATAAAAAAAGAGGCTTTGCTGAGTAAGTCTGAGAACATACCAGGTCTGTAGGTGTAAGTATAAATATTTAGATTGTAGTTTGACAGCATGACCATTAAGCAAAATACCAATCTCAGGTTCTACCCCTAGGGCCTTTGACCTCCCCAGCCATGGACCTTAAACCAGGAGTACAGTATCAGACATAAAATCTCCCTCTACCTTCCATGAGGTGTGTTTCCACAAGAGATTACATAGAAATTCAGAAAATCATTAAGGTCATGCTTTAGTAGCCTACAGTCCATGAAACTGGAAAAGCTAAAAGAAATGGATGCATTCCTAGATACACACAAATTAACAAAATTAAAGCAACATGAAATAATTTAAACACACCCATGACCAGCAGGGAGATTGCAGTAGTGATTAAAAAGTCAACCAACTAAAAGCTCCCAGACTCAGATGCACTTATGGAAGAACTCTACCAGAACTTCCAAGAAGAACCAGCACCACTACTACTCATTGAACACAGGAGGAAGGAGGCCACTCAAATCAAAATCTGTTTATGAGACCACTATTATCCTGAGACCAAAACAAGGCAAAGACATAACAGCAGAAAGGAAAACTGCAGGATGATCTCTCTGATGAGCATAGATGTAAAGCTTCTCAATAAAATAGTGGCAAGCCTGGATCTATTCCACAGATGTAGGGATAGTTCAACACACACAAATCAATAAATGTTATCCATCACACAAACAGACAAAGTTAGAAATCTCATGATCATCTCGTTAGATATAGAAAAAGCCTTTGACAAAAGCAACATCCCTTCTCGATAAAAGTCACAGAAAGGCTAGAGACAGAAGGAGCTCATCTCACTATAATAAAGGCTAAATATCACAAATCCATAGCTAACATCATGCTAAATAAAGAAAAACTCAGAGTTTGGGAACCAAGATCAGAAGCAAGACAAGGCTGTAACTCTCCCCATATGTAACACTCTCAATATGAAGCCTGAAGTCTTAGCTAAAGCAAAAAGAGAAAAGAAGAAAATAAAAGGTATACAAATGAGAAAAGAAAACATCAATATATCCTTACCTGCAGATGTTATGATTCTTTACATGAGGAACATTGAAGATGCCACCAAGAAAACTCTTACTGACAAACACTTTCACAAAATGGCAGGTTGCAAAACTAACACACAAAAGTTGGTAGCCTTCCCGTTTATCAATAATAAACAGCTAAAAACATAAATCAAGGAAACAATCCCAACGACAACAGTCACACACACAAAAATAAAATACATGGGAATAAACATAACCAAGGAAACAAAATATCTCTAGAATGAAAAACTTAAGAGTAAAAAAAGAAATTGAGGAAGACATTAGAATATTAGGAAGACCTCAGATGTTCATGGATTGGAAGAACTAATATTGTAAAAATAATCATCTTACCAAAAGCAATCTTCAGATTCAATGCAACATCAATAAAAATTCCAACACAATTTTTAGAGAACAAAACCAAATATTTAAATGGAGGCAAAAAAAACCCAAGTACAACAAAAGCAATCCTGAACAAAAAGAATGCTATAGAAGGGATCACTATACTTGATTACAAATTATATAGCAGAGACATAGTAATATAAACAGCATAGAACTGGCACAAAACAGTCACACAGATCAATGGAATAGAATTGAGAACCCACACAACAAGTGAGTTACTTGATTTTTGACAAAGATGCCAAAAACATACATTGGAGAAAGAGACAACATTTTCAACAAACAGTGTTTAAAGGACAACTATATTGCAACCTGTAGGAAAATGAAACTCGATCCTTATTTCTCATTGTGCACAAGACTCAACTCCAAGTGGATCAAGGCCTAACGTAAGACCTGGCATCCTACAATCGCTAGAGGAAAAAGCAGGAGCATGCTTCGGTTGAGAGACACAAGTAGGAACTTTACAGTAGCACAGGACCTAAGAGTGACAGTCAACAAATTGGATCTTAGGAGATTAGAAAGCTTCCGGACAGCAAAGAAAAATGAAGCAAATCAATAGCCCATAGGATAGGAGGGAAATCTTTGCCAACTGCTCATCTGAGAGATGATTGCTTTTCTTTAATGTACAAAAAACTCAAAAATTGAAATTAAGAAAACAAAGAGCCCAATTAAGAAGTATCCTACAGAACCAAAATGAAAATTTTCAAAAGATATGCAAATGAATAGGAAACACTTTGAAATGTGATCAATATCCTTAGCTATCGTGTAAATGTAAATGAAAATTCTACCTCATCCCAGTTAGAACAGGCACCATCAGGAACACAAATGACAACAAATACTGGTGGGAATGTGGCAAACAGGAGTCTCTTACACACTGTCCCTTAAATACTAGTGCAGCCACTTTGGAAATCAGTCTGGAAGTTTCTCAAAAACTAAGAACAGAACTGCCCCATGGCCCAGCCATACCACTCCCATGCATATGCCCAAAGGACTTTATGTAGTAGGTGGCTGTTTTCACCATGCCTTGAAGCACCGCCCCTAATGAGGTAGCAGGTAACTGTTACACCAGCCTATGACCTTGAAGTTCATGCCCCTGATGCGTGGCCATTTGGGACCCTTAAGACCTGTGATGCACGTACACAGCTCTCTCTCTCTTTGCTACCTTGTGGTTTTAGAGGCTGGGATGGACCAAGGCAGATCTCACCAGAGAACAGCGTTGCACTGTGCCTCACCCTTCTAGGATCCTGTGACAAATTCCTCTATTTGTCTTGTGAGTTTTCTTTCACAAATAAATTCCTTTGCCCATTAAGCAGACTCTGTGTATTGCTAGTGATAAAATCCCATTAACTTTATATCCTGCTACAGACACTCTTCCACATCCATGTTCATTGCTGTTCTGTTCACAATAGCTAGAAAATGGACTTAACCCAGATCCATCAACAAATCAATGGATAAGAAAATATGGTCCATAATGTAATGTACTCAGCTCTAAAGAAAAATGAAATAATTAAATTTACTCTTGAAAAAATTTATAAAAGATAATGCAAGCCTAGAAACAAGTGACACATTCTCTCTTATGCTTTCAATTTTGTTTTATGTGTTTAACTTGGAGCACAATAGACTGCCCTTCCTGAAGCACTCACTGTAATTGTCATGACCATTGTCAAAGTTCACATCTTGGCTTTGTATGGAGGGATCCTCACTAAAGCAACCATGCTGGTCTCTTGTTCCATCTCAACACTTATTCCTTTAACTAACTAGGCTTAAACTGAAGAATCTGACTGCCCCCTTTCAGTAGAAGAGACACACCAGCTGACCTTATTGTGCTGGCTTCTGGTCAGGTAGGAAAGGAGAAGGTGGCTGTACATAGCTTGTCTGACAATGGGTGCTGGTGGCTAAGGACTTTAATGATCTTGAAATCTGTCTTACTGGGTCACTCTAACTCAGATGAATACACTAGTCAGCTGTGAAGGAGGCCTGTGGGTTTATGAGAAAACCCATCACAAGGTATATCAGAAAGTCCACTTAGTCAAGTGAACATCAGGTTCCAAGCAGTTTTCTTATTTGGAAATCTGGCACTCAATTTTGATTACTCAAGTTCCTATGTGTCAGTCAGGTGACTTGGAATTTGGGTGAGGAAAACAGTGACACAATGATATTGTTTCTTAAAATGATTAATTTCAATATAAATTCTACATCTTGTGCTAGGCTGGAGGGCTCGTGAAAGATGGAATCTTCCACTTCACAATCTTTTCCCCAGTGTCCATCATGCTGCTGTCAGTAAATATTCAAAGAATGAATAAATAGATTTGTCTTGTGATCATTAATCTTAGTATAGTCCCTTGGCATTTGTGCTCACTAACAATTGGCTTGAATCGGGGCTCCCATTAAATAGTAGCCAAAGGACAAAAGGCATATTCTGATTCATTTTTCTTGGTACTTTAACCCAGCACTTCCTGTTCCCAAGTGAGTCCAAATACCTACTTAAGCCAACCTGTACTTTCCACTATTGCTTTCCTTTCTCACTCATCGGCGTTCGTACGGGAGGGAGTGGAGTCAGAAGTTGGCTATATGAGAATCTATTAATTTCCTGTTTCCTCATATCACCTCAAACCCTATGGTAGAATATTCATGTTTCATTGAAAGAGAACAAGTATGCGTCAAAAAAATAAAGAGAATAATAGTAAAAGAATTTAGAGTTAATTTAATCTTCTAAATAGCACCCAGAAACTTACAATTATTCTCCTAAATGAAGGTGGCCCTGTGCCTCCTCCCAGAGGACTCCATTAACTGAGAATGGGATGTTTTCTTCCTGTCCCCCACACTGAGAAATAACGTTTAGTGCAGGACATTTGTGAGTCTTCAGTGTGAGACCCCAGTAATGACCTTGTCCATGCATGAATCATCGTGTGAGCGTAGTTCAGTAGGTCATTGCCTTCATAGGTGACTCAAGCCAAGCACATAGTGTGCTTTTGAGCACAAACTTGAGAACCCTTTTCAGTGGGAAAAAGAATCCAATTCTAGAAGGTGAAAAATAGCCCATTGGTCACGATTGTTATCTGTCTTGTTCCTCTTGTAGCATCAGCCTTGGCTCCATGGATCCCATTCGATACATGAATATCTCAGATTCTGAGTATGAAGGCACACCTAAACTCTTGTCCAGGGCTAATGATGCACTTCAGTGCTTAATTTTCCTTTTCTATTGTCAGGGAGATAACACTGTCTTTTAGATAACTCATTTTCTATCTTCAGGCACCATCACAGTCAATTGATATCCATAATTGTCAATTTGTTGACAATCAGTTGTTAATTAATTGACAATTGACAAATTTGACAAAATCTAGACTCACCTGGAAGATGACCTCTAAGCAGGCCTGTGAGGGATTTTCTTGATTGCACTAATTGAGATGAGACAACCTGCCTACTGAGGTCTGGGTAGGGGATCTGTATAAAATGAAGAAAATAGCTCATTGGTATTTATGTCTGTCTTCTTAGTTGGAACTTAATGTGAGCAGGTGCTTCAAACTCCTAATGTCTTGATTCCCCTCCCCCCCATGGACTGTGCCTTAAACTGTCAGTTGAAATAAACCTCCCTGTGGTGGTTTGAATGTAATTGGCCCCTAGAGGCTCCTAGAGAGTAGCACTATTGGGAGGTGTGGCTTTGTTGGAGTAGGTGTGGCTTTGTTGGAGGAAGTGTGTCACTGGGTGTGGGATTTGAGGTCTCAAATGTTCGAGTTGGGCCCAGTGTCTCATTCTCTTGCTGCTGCCTACTGATCCAGATGTAGAACTCTCAGCTACTTCTCCTACACCATGTCTGCCTGTGTGCTGCCATGTCCCTCCGTCGATGATAAATGAACTAAACTTCTGAACTATAAGCTAGCCCCAGTTAAATGTTTTCCTTTGTAAGAGGTACTGTGGGGCTGGAGAGATGGCTCAGAGGTTAANAGCACTAGCTGCTTTTCCAGGGGTCATGAGTTCAATTCCCAGCAACCACATGGCAGCTCACAACCATCTTGAATGAGATCTGATGCCCTCTTCTGGTGTGCAGGCANGTATGCAGACAGAACACTGGATACATAATAAATAATAAAATTTTAAAAAAGGAGAAAGTTGCCAAGTCATGGTGTCTCTTCACAGCAATATAACCCTAACTAAGGCACTCCCTTAAACTGATTTTGTCAGAGTATTTTATTATAGCAATAGGAAGAGAAACCAAGACAAGATCAAACTATGAAAACATGTCTACAGAACAGTCAGGGCTTCCACATGACTGGCATGTGTGTATTAGACTGTATGTTAGAAATAGCTACTGAGTAACCTATGGAAACACAATAAGTGATAACTCCAGTGGAAAAAACAGGTTATAAGACAACGTGGAGAGAGAGAGAGAGAGAGAGAGAGAGAGATCAAGTCATAGTCATGAACAACTTAGAATATAGCTTTGATTATGACTGGGAAACTTCCACTTTCCCTAAAACTCTGAGTATCTTCTTTTGTAGATTAAGACTCTCATCATTATGTCTGCTTAAGTATATGCAATTTTAATTAAATCTCAAGAAGTTTTCTTTTCTTCCTCCCCATCAGGATGTTGTCAAATATAAGTAAGCCTTTAAATTCTATATGAAAGGCTATAGTTAGCAAGTATTTATTCTGAAAATGCCTCACATTGAGGTCTCTGGAAGCCCCAAGCTTTATCCTGTGATGGATTGTAAGGATCAGTAGGACCAAGTGGCACTGAGATGCTTCCGAGGTATAAAGGGATGGGGAGACTGCATGGGGGAAGAAGAAATAGAGAGGGAAGGAGATGGATGGAGAAGAGTTGAAGAGCATCTCTGCCTCTGTAAATGGTCTGAAAGCAAATGCTCNATGTTGTACTGTGATCTGGATTTTCTTTTCCATTTGAATAACGGGAAGACTGTTTTTCCTCCGGAAATGTATTCTACTTGTTCTTGTAGAATAACTGAGCAAGACAGACACTCAGTTCCTTAGGATAAAAGTTAGATTTTTAAAGCTCTTATCATCCTCCATGTTTGATCACTTTGTCTTTACTTACTCTTTCTCACTCTCCCTNTCCCTCCCTCTTTCTCACAATTCTTTACATTTTTATGTGCTGTAAACATGGGCCACACCTGTCATATTTCATTCCTTCTTACAGGGCATTTGATGCATAAGATGTCATGATGGACAGTAGGATACACAGAGGTACATCTAGGAAAGGTCCAAAGTGTGAAGAATCAAGNAAGCTTGACTTCATTCTGAAACCCACTGGAAAATAGGCCATCAGGATCTCCCCTCTTGCCCCTCTGTCACCACCATACCACAACTTCTGTTCATGGATTATCGACCACTCCCTGTCCCAGGTGGGGAGCTCAGCTGTTTTGGACAACAGAATGAGAAGTCACTCCAATACCCTAGAGCCTTGCTTTCATAGTTCTGCTGCAGGACATTTAGACTTAATTTAATTTGAAAATAATATAGTAAGATGAAAGGAAATCCCTGTTGAGCTACTCATTTTAAAAACAGTTTGAAAAATAGATAAAGTGAGCCTGAGACCTAAACCTCAAAGAAGACCCTCTGTTGGATGGAGGCAGAGGAGGCCAGATGTTTTTCTCATCTGTGTCATCTCTCCTCTGGCATGGGGCAAAAGGAGAGAGAACAGAGGAGCAGACAGAAGGCAAGCCAATTTGTTGATGCTGCCCTCTCATTTAGCTCATGGAAATTTCATAGCATCTAAGGTCTAACTTTCCCCCCGGATTTGAGGGGAAACCACCTATAACCCACTTGAACTAGTTTCATGGAAGGAATTTTGTTACTGTGCAAAATTTCACCAAAGATTAATTGAACTTGACATTCTGAATGTCTTTTGCATGATGTACTAAGGTAGTGTTTTTGAAAAATGTCAGTATCCGGTACTTAGTGTGTGGTTTTTAGATGTCCAAAGTATTCNCTCTTCTCAAATTGCCTTTAAGAAGCTGGGATGCAATACATAGCTGGATTTTCTTTATTTCAGATGAATCCCCACCTTGCTATAGCAGTACTAAATATTCTCCCAATCAACAATTCATCACGATGGAAAAAATAAAAAGTACTGAATGATATCCAGAGCGCCTGGCTTGAATTCAACACTAACCTTTCTGTAATTTACGGGAAATTAGAATCACAGGCCAGCTTTACATTGAATGCGAAGTGTGCGCTACCATCTTGTGGATGAAGCATAAATAACACAGAAAGACTCTACTNACCATCTGTGCTAAGGACACTACCCTATCTTTGTTCCTACGTGTTCAGGATAGCCTGGCTATGAAAGTTGGAACTTTGTCAACAACTGGGGTGTGTTTAAGTGAGCTTACCTAGGGAATTTTGGAACACAAGTCACAGAAACCTGTTTCCGCAGGTCCACCTTGTCTCTGTGCCCCTTCCAGGTTTTATGATTTTTTTTTTCTAATTGCAAAGCCAAATTATGGATTCTAGCCTCTTGTGTTGAGCACATAGTTTGCTAAGTGGTGGCAACAGGCTTAGGATTTCACAGCATTCAATTAAGTTCTGTGCCAGGAGAAATGAGTTTATTAACCACCCCCCCACACACGCACACTTGCACATACACAAGCACACAAGCATGCATGCACATACTACTTTCTAGGTACTAAAGGAGTGATCTTTGAGAATATGGAAGCATGAATGTTATTATCACAATTATATACAAAACCCAGAGGACACAGAATCATAGCCTCTCAAGGGAGGCAGGGACATTCACATTTGCTCAACCCAATCACTCCTCTAGTGTTTGAATCACCTTTAAAACATCCAGTAACTCTTCAAATATTTTATTTCTAATGTATAAGCAAATACCAGACAGTAATGGTGGCCAGGTCAAAGACAGAGAGACAGGAGATTTCTAGTGCAAATCCCCATGGATGCATAGGTTTGATTGAAGTACACTTTTGTTGTAACCAAAAGATGTAACTGGTCTTGCATGGTTCTCCTAGCTACAGATTGGATGATGCACAATTTATTTATTATCTCCCAAATGATGGTTCAAGGTTGAGGAGTTTTATTTGTTTGTGTTTTGTGATGATGGAATCAAAACCNGGGACTCATGCCTGCTAGCTGAGAACTCTACCATAGGGTTATCTCCAGCCCTGTCTCAAAGTTGATAGGACCATTCCTCTTTAGCACACACACACACACACACACACAGACACACACACACACACATACATACACACATACATACATATACACATACACACACACATACACACATATACACATACACACACATACACACACACATACACACATACACACATACACACACATACACACATATATACACATACACATACACACATACACACACATACACACATACATACACATACACACACACATACACACATACACATACACTCATATACACACACATACACACACATACACACACACACACATACACACACACTCACATACATATACACACACATACACACACACTCACACACACACATACACACACATATACACACACACATACACACATACACACACACTCACACACATATACACACACATACACACACACTCACATACACACAC
>LZPO01008480.1:3425-13872 GCA_001675575.1 Neotoma lepida | reverse complement strand
ATAAATCCTGATGATTATTCAAAAACAAAATGAATAAAAAGGTGATTTGCCAAGATTTTCCATATCTTGTCTCCAAATTTTACAGGAGCCTAATCATCACCATTTTAGGGTTTGATNGTTGTATATGACTCATTNATGTCACACAGTTAGAAGTGACAGATTTGGACTCAAATTTTGTGTCCTGTTTTATGCCATGTATAGTCTGTTCTTAAAGACCAGNGTGTAGCCCAGGTGAGTTTAGATAAGAGAGTAACAAATTGCATAAAGCAAAATACTCAGCTAGCAACTGCCCAATAAGCATTTTGGTGAGGCCATATAACTAGGGAGATTAGTCTTCTAATTTCTCCCAAGATTAGAACTTGGGAGAAAAGTCAAAGTTGGCGATAGAGATACAAAAAATAGATGGCTGACTACAGCTATGAGAAGGGTGAGGCCTCCAAGAGATGACACAGGAAGAATGGAATACAAACCCTGAGCCTAGAGAATGCCCATGGTGGAGAGAATAAAGAAATGAGCCTCTGATCCATCACANAGCTGAGATAAAACACCGGCACCTACAGATCAGAATCCTGAAGCCCAGGCAGATGAGTAACTGGTACAAGGTCACAGACAAATAAGCATCCTCCTGGGACCATGAAACTGGGTCTCTGCCTGCCATCCCATTTCTCTTTGTCTCACAATTTATAGTACAATTCTTCTGTTTTTCTAAACTCATCATTCCCTTTCTATCAGAGAAAAACAACCAAATTCTAACGCAGCCTGGATTTCCACCACTGCTGCTCTTGAGTTTTTTTGTTCTCTAATCAAATCTATAGGAAGCTTGTTGTACATGGGGGCAGGAGAGCAGACAGTGGGGTTCAGTACTTGTTTTGTCATTTAATTAACCATACTCAACAGAACTGATGCCATAAGCAAATTACTTACATAAGCAAATCCTGAAGAAATGCATGAGGCCCATTGTTATAGCCCATTAATGACCAGAAGCCTCATAAGTTCAGGTCTGCCAAAGCCAAAAGCAAATGTGTATAATTGGAAAAAGGTTGCAAACAATCCTGGATAATAAATTACACTTGCTTGATTCCTCTGTCCTTCCAACTCTACAGCTAATATTGCATTTCACAGGGAAGTCATGCAGAGGAAGCAAATGCCGAGAAGGTATCCTCACTTATTAGACACCAGAAAGAGGCCTCTGAGATTAGTGACATCAGTTGTTTACTTAGATTCCACTGCCATGAAGGGTATCATGTGGAGAGGAGGCAATGGCTGTCTGCTTCCCTTGTGGTCCAGTGGGCTCTCCTGCTTGACTGTTTTCAATGGGAAAGTTGGCAGAAAGGGCTTGACCAAATGTCTTCTGCTCAGGTACTCTGAGAACCTTCTAAACTCACTCATACAAAAGCCACCTACCTTGTTTCCTTGGATGGCTTGTGGCTGTCATCTTTTCTGACATATATTGGCTCTCCCTAGAAGACTGTTATTTGCCAAAATAATGCTTAAATGAACTTCCTTTGTTTACAAAGTGCATTTTCTTTAACACATAGAGGCACATAGATGCTTTCTTTCACATATATGCACATGACACACACACACACACACACACACACAGAGAGAGAGAGAGAGAGAGAGAGAGAGAGAGAGAGAGAGAGAGAGAGAGAGAGATCGATCTTACGTATCTTGAAAACAGCTGGATAATTCCGTCCGGGAGCGCCAGGCTTCCATCAGTCATTGAGCCAGAAATGGGCTCTCCTTTTGTGCCAGGATGTTAGCTGATGCCACTGCCACTGATGCATAAAATTTGGTCATTAAGTCCTCATCCATAAAGACATTGTAGTACAGGCCTCATACTTATAAATCCAAGTCTCTAAGGCTCAGAGGTGGGAGAAGAGGTACCAAGACAGTTCATGCTCCTCGATGAGAGGATCCTCCCCACATCCCTCACATGTACCATTATTTTCCTCCAAATAAAAATGTTTTGCAATATAGAGCCTAAAACTGCCAGCTTGCAAGTGTCCCATGTGCTGTACTGTGAGATCTGAGAGAATAGGCTACCAAGAAACGTATTCTCAGATGTTGTTGAAATATATAGTTATTTCACATTTCTTGTGATGCATTATGAAATCCAAGGCCAGTTCATTAATTACACTATCTGGGCATTTGATAGCTAGACTATGAGGCAGTGACTATTTATGGAAAGCCATCCCATTATTAGAACCAAGAGTCATTTCTGGGTGTCAAGAAATTTCTTCAGTTTTGATCTTCAGGCCCTTTCTCTTGGAGCCCTTACCTCTGCTGAAAAGAGGAGCTCTGCAGGGGCAGGAACCTGCTCATCCTGCTCATTCGTGTGTTTGCACATCACACACATGCCCAGGTCAATGCTTGCTGGAGAAATTGACAAAGAAGACCAGAAGTGATTCTATGTGGAGATTTCTTTCTCTGGGACATCAGAGCTGCAAGGTAAGTATCTCTGGAAATGAGACCCTCTGAATTTTTTCGACTCTCCTGGCTTACCATTGTGTGAGCTCTGTATTTAATCCTCTGACTCTGAGAAACGTTTAGTGTTAACATTGATCACAGTCTTTTGTGGAGAATGAAAGTATTGCATGTAAATTTAGAAATATGATGTGCACTCATTGGATTTTCCTGCATTCTTCATAATAAAACTTTACAAAGAAATACTTCATGTATAAAATAGGAGCCATTTAAATAACATTTTTATAATTGAGTACATAGAATGAGATAATGTTAAATAAATGTCTNGTGTAAGCTAAGAACTTGGATAGGTTAATTACTCTATTTTCTAATATGTTTAATATTTCCACTCTTAGAATCACAATTCTTATAGAACCTGCATCAGGGAAGACTCCTTCATCCATTTCCTTCAACTTTTTGTATACTTACTATCTTCTTCTAGACTGTAAGTTCCTTAAGGTTAAAGAGATCCCCATGAGTAAACTGGGGATGGGGGAGCGATAGAGGGGAGGAGATGGGGGATGAGAACATGAGGGAACAGGATGATCGAGCTGGGGGAGGGACGGAGTAGGAGAGCAATGAAAGAGATATCTTGATAGAGGGAGACATTATGGGGTAAGAGAGAAACTGGGTGCTAAAGGGAAATTCCAAGGAATCCACAAAGNTGACCTCAGCTTAGACTACTAGCAATAGTGAAGAGGGTACCTGAACTGGCTTACCCCAGTAATCAGATCGGTGAATACCCTAACTGTCATCATAGAGCCTCCATCCAGTAACAGATGGAAGCAGATGCAGAGATCCACAACCAAGCACCAGACNGAGCTTCCAGGAGGGNATATGAGCAAGGGAGGTCAAGATCATGGTGGGGAAACCTACAGAAACAACTGAACCAAGCTCAGAGGATCCCATGAACTTCGGACCGACAGCTGTGGAACCTGCATGGTACTGGACTGAACCCTCTGCATACGGGAGACAGTTGTGTAGCTGGGTCTGTTTTAAGGGCCCCTGGCAGTGTGATCATGGTCTATCCCTGGTGCACGAGCTGGCTTTCTGGACCCCATTACCTATCGTCAGACACCTTGCTCACCCTTGATGCAGCAGGGAGAGGCTTAGTCCTGTCTCAACTGAATGTACCAGGCTTAGCTGTCCCCCCACGAGAGAACTTACCCTGTTGGAGGAGAGGGTGAGGGATAGGTCAGGGGTCAGGGGGTGGGAAGGCAGGGGTCAGGGGAGCAGGAGGAGAGATGAGAGGGAGATCTGTGGTTGGTACGTAAAATGAATAAAAAGTTTTAAAAAAAGAAAAAGAATCATGTTTCCTGGACAATATCCTCCAAAGTCTGTGGTTGTGACAGCATTTTCAGCCTGAGTTATGTGCCAGGAACAGTGAAATGTAAAGTGTCATTGATGGGCAGGTGGATTCTGTACTTAGGTACTTCACCAATCTTCATGGTGTTTCCATGTGGCAGGGGTCATTAGCTCCACACTACAAATGAGTTCTGATGCTANGGAAATTAAGAAACTTCTGTGTCAGGCACTCACCTGGGACTGAAAGGATAGACTGTTTCCAAAGCTCATGATCTTCCTTCACTGGATAAGTTCTAGAATTCTCTAGAACATTTGGAACAGCTACCCCCTCACACATAATAAAACAGTACTCCTCAAGTTTTAATGAGGACATGAGTGACCTNATGNTCTTAAGAAATGGTAGTCACACTGGTTCTGTAAGTCTGGGCTGACCAGGGGTCCTGCATTTTCAGCCAGTGTTCAGGTAGGGCTGAAGATGCTGGTTCAGAGTGTTGTGGGTTTGCCCCCCGACCTTACATCATCANCTGTTGTCACCAGGTGTGGTACATTTCCACTGTCCCATCACTANGAGCTGCATCGAATTGCATAGCAACACATGCCCACTTTAAAAGTCCTGGCCACCCCAGATCATTCTCTCTGTCTTGTTCCTTCCCTCTGTCTCACAGTCTCTCTATCCGTCTGTCTCTCTCTCTCATGTCCCCACTCCAAGATGGCCTTTCTCTCTCCCCACACCCCCAATAGACCTTCTGCATTAGATCTATTGCATGGTGTGATCTGTCAACAGCACACCTTGGCAGGATTGCACCAAATGTACCTTTTCCACTGCTTTATCCTAATAGAGTCCATGATCTGAGGGCCACGCCTGTCAACAGTTAACATATAAAGTTCCTGGGTCTTCTGAAATTCTTGGGGTGGGATGGCTGGTGAGGGAGTAGTAGTAGTTTAAGTCTTGTTTATCAAATTCTCTTAAAACACACACATNGNTATGTGTTTGTCCTGTCCTCCACGATGTGTCTCTTTGTGTCTGTCTCTGTCTCTATCTCTCTCCTGTCTGTCAGTCAGTCAGTCTATCCATCTGTCTGTCTGTCTATCCGTCTGTCTGTCTCTCTCTCTCTCTCCCTCTCTCTCTCTCTCACTCTCACACACACACACACACACACACGCACACAATGTTAAACAAGAGAAAATAGCACTAGTATTTCCACACTGGCACTGTTTCTCACCTCTGCCATATGACTGTGCCTGGAACCCAGGGATACACTGTTTCCCAACCATATGATGTAAAAACAGTCTTTGGCAAATAGATACGACATTGCTTCTTCCCAAACTATGCATTCTGTAGAAGATAACTCTTGAGCCATATCCATCTTCTTATTGGAGAGACACTTAAGCATCTCTCAACCTTGTCGAATAACATTGTTCTTAACTGGAAGGAACAGACAAGNCTTGCTGCCTCTACAAACCTGACCTAGCCATTTGGCTGCGGGGATATTTCTCAATAAGGCATGACCAGTCCTGTGACAGACNTAGTGAGCTGGTGATCAAGTATTTCCATTTCTCTACCACTTCCCCAAGAATATATACATGCCNATTTGTTCTGCTTTTTGTGACCAACCTTGCAAAATCCTAGTACTATGGTTCCCAAGGCATAAGGTTTGGGTTCTCTTGATTACCCTGTTGGCACTTGGTCTTGGCTTCATCTTCAAGCGAAGGCCTGGGTGGTCTTTAAGAAAGCTGAGAAGGCCATTAGCAAAGGATCGTCTCTGAAAAGTGACCTTTTCTGAAGCCTCAAACTAAAACCTGCCACCCCCACCTCACCCTTGCCTTGCCTTCTTCAGGTTGAGAAAAGAGTGAAGGAAGCATGTGAGCCTGGGNAAGAAGCTGGAGGATTTCTGAAATGATGCAGATGAAAATGCTAGTCCCCAAANAACTCCAAGTGAATACTTCCAAAGTGAATGCCTTATGTTAATAAATCAACCAATAGATACCTAAGAAAGGCCTGGCATGCCTGTAAATAACTGTAGTGGAAAGAAATCAGAAGCATTATCCATATCATTTATGTTATTACTTTTAAGAAACCTGTCCTTACATGTCAATTTTTAAAAGTAGAGCCTGAAAATGCCAGCCTAAAAAACATAATATAGCCCACAGACCAGTTTGGTTTGGCTTGCACCGTGTTTTAAAACCTAAACTTCACATTCAGATCCATACTTAGGGGTTCTCTTTAAAGACTGAAAGGTCAGGCAGACGTCTTCTTACATTAGCATTTGCTGGAGCCCGGTTCCTATCGCCTTATGCTATGTTGCCTGTCTGACTCATTTAGGAATCTGTGTTTCCTCACTGTTAGGAAAGTATCTGTCTTCACAAGCACATGTGACAAAGGAAGCTATATCAGCCCTCAGCTCCGATGGTGGGATGCGCTAGTGCTGTCATAGTCTACTGATGTCATTTCCCACTCCTCCACGGGGATGACTTCACCAGGGCTGCCACCTGATCCAAAGATGGCCCATCCCAAAGCTTGCCAGGGACTTCTGACCTGGCAATGGAAAGTGAGCCAGGGTAACACATTCTTTGCTTAGAATATTGGAATTATAAAACAGAGCCACTGTTTCCAGCTAGCGAGGGAGAAAAATGCAGAGACTGCGAAANACACTTAAGCACCCGACAGCAAGCCAAATGCCTGTGCAAGCTCAGCTGTGGAGNAAGTCTATAGTGGAAGAAGATAGAACACATGTACCAAGAGAAGTGTCAACAAGACACTGGGTTGCCCCGCAAGGCTCGATTCCACTCTCAATTCTAACTCTGATAAAACCTGTTGGACTCAGATTCCAATCCTTGGATATCTGTGAGTTATGGGGAACCCGTCCTTCTTAAAGAAACAATGCTCTGCATTTCCTTAAGGGAACCTCTCATATGATAGAAAATGTCTTGTGAGAATGAAGCATTTATTGAGTATCATCTGTATGTCATCTCCTATGGTAGGGACCAAGAATGAAACAAAGATGTCTAAAATGTTTATTACACATAAGGAGCTAAAAAGGCTTATGAGATATCTAACTAGTCATTCTATTCCTCCACTGTGCCCTTGATATAGGCAAAAAAAAACCTTGAGAACTTTCTTATGGTGAAGACAAAAGACAGATGACTGTAGCATAACGAGAAAACAGGATAAACAACATATGCCACTCCTTAGAATCCTTGGGAGAAGGAGGAGAAAACTGAGTCTCTTTTACTGGGAATGGGGAGGGGACNCTAATAATCCGNGGTCTTAGCAAATGAGAAGGGACAATAATAGAGAGAAGTTCACATGGAGTCATGGACAAAGGGACATTGTTGACATGCATGAAGGAAGGAAACAGGAAAACATAGAACTGGCTGCACAGTGGGACAGTGACAATAGTCCCCTCCACAGGGTTCTAGGCACACATTGTCTTGCCTCCACCTGGAATGGGAGGTGCCTCCTTCCAACAGTGAGAAGAGTGAGGTGGAAAAGGAAGCAGTAAACACGGATTTGGAAGCTTCCCCTAGAGGCCTGCTTTTGATGGGGCTTTGGTTCTTTTGTTTTTCCTTTCTGTTTTTAACCCAGGATTTAAGAGAGGGTGAGAGAGCAGCCAGAAGCTCTCAGGTTTAAAAAAAAAATCTGTGGAGTCAGAACCCCCTCCAAAAGCAGCATGTGAGAGTCTGGGGAGAGGGGCTTCAAGCCTACCAGGTCCCCAGGATTGATAGCTCACAGCGGAGAGCTATGGAAAAACACTGTTGATAAGGCTGTCCGGAGCCAGCCCGTGGAAGGCCTTGGATTTCAGGACAGAGGGTTTGGACTGTGTCCTGGAGGCAGAAGGAGCCAGAGAAGACTGGGGAAAAGGGTGGACTTGATGAAAGAGTTCCTCAGTCACTCAAGAAAATCACTAGCACAGCTCATTCTTCTCCTTAGAAAACAATCACAGAACTTAACTTCAAATGTACCCCTAATTCAGCAAAAAAACATATACCAGCCCCTGCAAGGCTCCCATGGGGAGTTCACGAGTGCAGACTCAAAGCATGATATGTGTTTTACTTGGCATTCCAGCATGTCTATGGGTGATGCATGTCCCCAAATGAGGACAGGCTGATAGGATTGAACATTTTCTATCAGTTATTCTGACTCTCTCATGGTGCCCTTCCTCCCTGTTCAGCCTCCCACTCCATTGCTTCTAGATATCCAGAGGAAAGTGGTTAGAAGATAGATGAATGGTTCTCTCTCTTAGCAACACCTGTGTGCTGCATGGTTTCAGAATAATGGCTTCACAGGACTCCAACTACTGCTTTTATATGGTCGCTGGGTGTGGAGATGTTCCTAGGAGTCTGGCGCGTGGTGTTGGGCACTTGGTGTGTAAGGTACGGCAAGTGTTCAACAGGAGCAGCAATGTTTATGATGCGCATGGCTTTAGCTGGCAGCTTGGCTGTTTTCCTTTTTGCTCATTCTTCTTCCTTAAGGCCTTCCTTCCATTCTCTCATTTCTCTCCCCTATTTTCTTCTAAGATGTGGGTTCTATTCTTTTTCCCTCCTTTTTTTTGTTTTTAATTTCTATCTCCTTGTAACTTTCTTTTTCTCTACAGAAACTGGGAAAGACAAGGGTGTGTGGGCGGCCATGGCATCCCTCCAAGGAAAGTGTGAGGCTTTGGGCAAAATAGATCTCTCGTTTCTTCCAAACATAGGTCTAATCTGAACGGTCTCCAGGCTTAAGACTCCAATCCAACTTCAGTGGTTTCAGCCGGACTCCATGAGAAAGGACTCCAGGGATGCTTTGCTGTTAGTCTTGTCTTGGAGAAAACCAACTTTCTCTGAATCTACTTGTTTCACAGAACGGGGCACCTACATTCTCTTTCCTCAATTCACCACAGCCCCAGAGGCTCCTCTGAGCGAAATGCCTGGCTACAGAGAAGCAAGACTTCATTAAGGATCTGATTTATCCCCAACGATCCTATTGTTATGCATCAAACATGTTTTCCCTACAAACCAGTTGGCAGGCAGCACCCAGATAAATTACTACAAGATGTAACCAGACAAGCAGTTCAAAAGGAAAACGGTTCTCTGTGTGTGGAGCTCAGGAGAGCACATCTGTAAACATGTGTTGGGAAATCGCTTTGGTATAAGTTGGCTGGAAGAAGTGGGAAGCTGCCCTAAACTACCAGCTTGCTGTGATATGGGACAGTTCTTCTGAGGTCATGGCCCATTGTCTCAGTGGCAAGAATGAAAAAAAACAAGTGTCTACTGTGTTTTCAGGGGGAAAGGAACAACAGGCCATTTCCACAGACAAAAGCAATGCAAACCAGACTCTTGTTTGTGCAAAGAAGGGGTTACAGTCATTTTACTTGCAGATAAGAACACTTAGTTGCTGTTACATTTCAGATGAGTAGTATCACACTGCAGCATAGTGCTATCCTGTTTGATATGGAGGAAAAGCTACTGGGTGTAGCATNGTAGAGAAAGAAGAATAAATCACTGCCTGACAACATGCCATACGCTAGCTCTGTGATCCTGAGCATCTCTGAGGTTCTGCCTCCATTTACAAGATCAGAAGGTTAAGTATGCATGACTTGCTTTGACAAGGTCATAAGAATTATGTCTTGTCTTGGAGAATTATAGCCTTTGCTATGGGAAGATAACCCAAATGAAGATAACCCTCATGCTTGCCATGTGCACATGAGGGCCTGGATTCTATCTCTAGAACCTGCATAACAAAAGCCAGGCATGGTGGCACATGCTTGTAATCCCAGTACTGAGGATATGGCGAGAGGCAGAAATCTGGAACTCAAGGACCAACAAGCCTCGCCTGTTTAGCAAATACAATGCCAGTGGCAGACCCTGTCCAAAAAAAAAATCACAGATGGAGCCTGGTGACATCCACTCCACACTCAGGTGCACACATGTACACCTACTCACATACAAATAAATGCACATGTGCAAACACATACACAGTAATTATCTGAAATGTGCTGCATAATTTCACTATGAGCAAAAGCCAGGCATGATGTGCTAAAATTAAATTAAAATAATGCCTTAGTTTCTCCATCATCCAGACACATTTTAAGTGCTCAGTAGCCACATGGGGCTTGTGGCTACTGTGTTTGGCAGTACAGATATAGATTATTTTCATTCTGTCCATAGTTCTATTGGATGATGCTGCCCTAGAACCTGCCAGATGCAATGTAGACATTTTACACATCATTGCCTCCTGCTTGTAAGTTTTCAAGCATATTTGCACATAGCAATAAATTAAAGAATTATCTACCCAGCAAAGCAGAAATGTTCCTTGTTAGCCTGTTGGACAAAACCTTTCATTTGGGGATCTAACCTGGCTATGTCTACAAAGCATTGTGATTACTGGATAATTAGAGAGTAGAACATAGATGGCTTCTTGGTCCTTAGTAAAATGTGGCCAAGTGCACAAATATGAGAGACCTTGACTGTAGCCACAGATGTATCTCAGCAACCACGACAGGCAGAGTGCAAACAAAATGAAATCAACAAAGAGGAGAGAGGAAATAAAGAAAANCCCTGCAAGAGGAGCCATAAACACTTCTTTCTTTAAGCATGACGAGTGGACTCTAAATGGAATTGTGCTAACATGGTTATAAACCTTCTAATGTTTCCTTTAACTGCCATGGAAAAAAACCCAGGGTAGACGAAATGTACC
>LZPO01008479.1:6202-20941 GCA_001675575.1 Neotoma lepida | reverse complement strand
GACATCTTGAGATTGCTGAAGGAGCAACCCAGCTAGAATGTGGACAGCAGAAGCAACATCCAAGTGTGAGAAGATCGTGGACCATTTCCTGAGATATACCAGATTTAATATGACATGCTTCCATAGTGAGGAGGCATTGGCGCTAATATCTGAATTGNGGACAATGCATTATTTATTTGGATAAGTATATACAAGTAGCAAATAACACTCAATCCATTGTTTGATTTCAATTTAATCACTTTACAATTTTAGTTTCTATGATGTTCAAGCTTTAAAAAATTCCAAGTACAATTAGAAATCAATACCCAGATGTATCTATTGCACCCAGTATCATTAAAGAATTACAGGTCAAGAGCATAAGACCTACTAAAGAATTTTGTCATTTGATATTATATTTTGGGAGTGTGTTCTATATATGTGTCCTGCTTATATAGAGAAAGAGAAGATAGATTATAGACAGATAGATGAATGGCAGGTACATAAGATAAAGGAGACCAAGAAGTAAGCTATTTCAATAGAAACTGAGGATAGATTCAGTGACTGTCATCTTTTTTTTTTTTGCCACAATCTATCTCATATTGACAATATTGAGGGGAAGCAGGAGCGAGTGCTGAAACCTTTCCTGATGATATAGATGATCTGTACTTAAATTGTATTAGACAGATGGGTTGCATCCCACTTTATATGACCTCCAGGCAGAGCTGTCCTGTCCTTGGTCACAAAAATTGCTAGTCTATATTACAAGCAAGAGACAGCAATTTATGTTACTCTCTTTGGTTTGGTGCCAAGCTGGTGCACAAGTTCATTTTCAGTGAAAATGGTGGCTAGCACCTGGCTAGTACCCGGACCATTTTGGAAGAAGGAATTTGAGTCACTTGTTACAGGCATGGGATGCAGAAGCATACCTGTATATCTAGGAGCATCTAGGAACATCTAGGAGTGGGGACTATCCCCTTACAGAGATGACAGGTGCTCAGGATGGAAGCAGGATAANTGAAGCAGGGAGGAGAAACTCCGGCGTGGCAGCAAAGGTACTTGTCTAAGAAGGCTGGCTCCTGGAGAAAGACTCAGGCTCTTTGAACTTTGTTGGGTCTGGTGGCTTCATTTCTCACATGGAAAGCACTGATGAGCAGTGAGCATGCCAACCATCAGGAGACTAATTCAGCAAACAATAGAAGTGTGCCTCCCACGTTTTCTGAGAAGAGAGTTTTGTAAAATATCTCTTCCACATGAATGACAGAGAAGGCAGAAGACTCTGAAATTTGATTTCTGGCTATCATGAGCAGTTTTCAGAGCTTACATTTTTTTAATCTCTGCTATTTATCATGTGACTGGCAAATAAAAGAGTCTAACAAATGTTTGTTGGACAGATAAACTCCAGAGTTATGTAACTCTGTTGTAAAAATAAAGGAGACAGAACAATTTAT
Source organism: Neotoma lepida (assembly GCA_001675575.1). Classification (NCBI taxonomy): domain Eukaryota; kingdom Metazoa; phylum Chordata; class Mammalia; order Rodentia; family Cricetidae; genus Neotoma; species Neotoma lepida. Next base: position 19,514 of record LZPO01008479.1, on the reverse strand, counting down.
AAATATGCAATCTAAACATGAGTTAATTCTACAACAAATATTTATTGATAATGCACAATGACATCACTGTGTTAATTCCAGAGAATACAAAGGAGCACATCAGGATACCCATTTTAAGGGATGACAAAGAAGATTTTAGCAACACCTTCATTCAACCTGCACTTATNTTCATACACCTGAGATCTGAATAGTCTATTTTTTCCTCTGTTTCAATGTCCCAAAGNTGTCTGCTGGCTGCCATTTCATAATCCTGATTTCCCCTCCCTGTAAGCTGTTATAGCTCACACAATCTATACATAATCTTGATAGAAAGTATTCTATTTTCTGATTATTTCTTCTAAAAATTATTTTTAAGGCTGAGCAAGGTATCCTACCCCAGCCTTGACACAGCAGAGAGGTGCTTGGTCCTGCCTCAACTTAGTATGCCAGACTTTGTTGACTCCCCAAGGGAGGCCTTACCCTCTCTGAGAAGTGGATAAGGGGTAGGATAGAGGGAGGTAGGCGGGTGGCTAGAGAAGAGGAGGGAGGGGGAACTGGGACTGGTATGTAAAATGAAAAATAACTTTTTTCAAAATAAATAAAAGTATAAAAAATAAAACAAATTCTTTTTAAAAAATTTTTAATTAAAATAGAATTACAGCACTTTCCACACTCCCTTTCCTACCTCTAGCCTCTCCCAGATACCCTCTTTCAGAACACCTCGCCCAATGTCTTATTTCAAAATTGATATATTTTTTCTAGAGAGTTTCAAAAATTTTAAAGGTTATTTTGTTGCATGTATGCCTATGTACCATGTGTGTGAGTGCCCTTGGAAGCCAGAAAACATTGTTGGATTGCCTCAAACTTGAGTCATAGATGGCTGTGAGGGTCCATGCAGGTGCTGAGAATTGAACCCAGGTACTCTGAAAGAGCAAACAGGTAATGTTCTTAACCTCTGAGCCAACTATGAAGCTCNGCCTAGTGAATAAGCATCTTTTATGTTTTGACACCATAGAAAGAGTGGCAATGTTATATCTTGATAGCTTAGTTTTATAAGGAACTTTTATTTGAAATAATAAAAAAATACAAGCTATACTCAATTTTATAAAAGCAACTCATTCTACTTAGTGGTTTTTGTTTTAAAAATTCACTGTTTATGTTCATTATACATGGGACTATGATATATGAGGATAATTTAATACAAGTTTAAATTATATGTTGAGCATACTCTTTTTAAAAGTATCACAAAACCCAACATTGTATTCGGTCATAGTAGGTTATTACTCCCTGCTTTCATTTGACACAGTTGGATTTGTATCTTGATATATAATATAAGCTTACAGAAGAACACTATACCAACTTCTTTTTATTGGGTCTTGGTAGCATCTATATAAACCCATACTAGGAAATGGTGATATACTTACACATTAATAAATAAGTAGATTAGTAAAAAATGTACCAAATACAGTTCTTGTCTGCATACTCATACTTGGTTAAGGTAAAATTTAGCAGTTCTGCAAGCAGCGGAATGGAATGGGTTGGCTCATAGGTTTAAATCATGTATCTTTGTGTATTAAAAGCTACACAAATTAAAAGACAAGAGGGACGAACTTTAATCAAGCTTAGGAAAAGATTCTCTAAGTTGTCCCTCTGTTTGTCTTTTGTCTGTGTGTCCTTTGTCCTTTATTAAAACCCTTTTGTACAAGTGTGTTGTTTCTTTTTATGATGTAAGAAGATGGATTACTTTTTACTAATGGCAGAGACAAGAAGATTTATTTTATTTCATGTGAAATATGCACAAGGAGAAACTTCAATTGTTGATTCCCTGGAACTTTTGCAATTAAACAATTAAATTTTCCTCGGAATTATGAAGTATAACCACAAACCAGTATCATTTCTCCACTCTTTCTGAAAGTGTTTATACTCTCAGATGTAGCCAAGATTTTTATTGTGTTATATGATTTCTTTAAAAATCATAATAGATAACTANTCTTTCAGAGTAGACGAATCTTTTAACATTTTAATATTCAATATTTCAATAAACACTTATTGCATTTTAAATCTTGAGCCTGCCATTTCTCTATGCCACATGCATATATTAGCAGTCTACACAAAGCACAGAAGCATACACTTTAATGACTTGAATTCTATTCATTAGCTACACACAAAAGCCACATCATGATTCAATTTTCATGAAATGAAAAAGTGGATTTAAAACTCCGCTGATTACATGAAATGATATGCATGCGCACTTAAATTTGTTAGCCTTAATAATAAAGGAATTTTCTTCCTATGTGCTTAGTAAGTAAAAGCATATCTTTCAATGTCAGTTAGTACTCAGTGTCTACCCATTTGCTAACCCCAGAGTGGAGTTGTATACTGACATTGGAGCAATACCTTACACGCATCAAAGCTACTTTAAACGTGGTATCATTTGCTCTATGTATGTTTGAAGGGCTGTCAAAGTTAGTGTTTTTCCTGTGCAACTGTCTCAGAGTTTTTCAAATGTTTGTGATAGCCTACTATTTTACCTAGACATCTAACAAATGATTTCTGTTGCAACATGATTCTTTTTCAGTGACAAAATTTGATTGATAGAATTATATAAATTAAAAAAATTACTTTGAGCGTGTACACTGGATTTAAAAGTAGCTTTCTGTTAGAGTTAGTAGAACCTGGATGACTGCTTGTCTTTCAAGTTCTAACTATAGTAATTATTATTAGGGGCTCAGCACAGACAAAAATGTTTCAATGTTTTTACTTGCCTAAGGATTAAGAAAGGATATTGTTTTTCAATAATTTATTTTCTCATTCCTCAAATTTATAAAATAGAGTTTGAGAAACAGCTATGTGTGTGTGTGTGTGTGTGTGTGTGTGTGTGTGTGTGCGCGCGTGCATGCATGCATGCATTCGTGTGTATTTTAAACAGTTTATGTTTTGGCTCTTAGACTTCAGTACAGCCTAATATCAAGAGGGTGGACTTCTCCTTTAAGACCACAGCTATTTTCACAGCAACGGGGCCCAATGTGAACTCAGCAGCTGTTACAGACAGGGATGAGTGAACCCAGCTAGACTTGGGGTTTGGAGGAGGTCAAAATCTATTTTGCTGACGTTTCTGTCATGTTTATTAAATTGCATTCTTCTGAATGCAATTAAACTTTTAAGAAATATTGCTTTTATCTCAAAACACATTAACCAATGTATTTTGAGCAGCACAGCTGATTGTTTTCAAACAATTATAGAAATATGAAGCATGTGCTTCACACTAGCTGATAATGATTTTTAGGAACATTAGACTCCCCACTTTTGTCTCATCCTAACCCTAAGAAGGAATTTGACCAGGATTAGAATTTTCCACTGAAAATAGGCTTTGATGATGACAAAAGGTGTCCCCACACGTCTGTCCTATTTTAATACTATGTTTGTGAAGATGTATCTGAGAAATCATGTAAGACATTACAAAATGATGAGGCAGTGGGAAACTAGAAGCAGAGATTTCATATCCAATAAACGAAGCAGCAAAGATTAATTAAATCTATAAAATTATCCAAAGCACATTATGGGTAAGGTGTTCAAAAGCATTACACATGAATTCATTTCAAAGTGTTATGATTATCATTTCAGCATTAGATTCACTCCACCTGCTCAAGACTTCAGAAAAGAGAGTTTAGGATATATTATGAATAGTTTTGTTTTATTTGTTATTTGAATAGCAAAACAACGGCCCCAGAAAGAAACCTTGATCTATGATGTGAATGACTTTTCTGTTGACACTGGTTGAAAAATGTCCAGTGGCGTGACTGTAACCTCATTGTAGTTGGAGTGTTAACGTAAGAAGCAGGTACTTACACTAAAAACAACACCTGCATCTCTGAATCTTTTTATCCACATTACAGACCATCCTTTCTCATTTGCAGGAGTTTTTGCTTTTCCGAGGTGTGGGGAGGTTTAAGGTGAATACTCACACTGGAATGAATTAGCAGTTAAGCAAACACGACTGTTCTAATTGTCCTTTCCCCGGGAAGCAGACTGGCAGCTCCACTCTTAGCCTCAGAATCTGAAGTATGCAGAGCTCAAGAAAAGCTTTCAGTGATCATCTTTAAGACATTTGAGCATGAAGTTACTTGGGTATTTATATTGTATTCCCTATCAATTTTAAAAATAAATACTACTTCTCTTTGTTTCTTGGAAGGCTTCGCTTATCAGACATGATTTCTTACTCAAGTATAATATCATTTTTATGTCCTTCATATAAACATAAAATTTACATAACCTATTTGTTATTTTAAAAAATTAAAAGTAGCATTAACTATCTGACACTTTTATAATTTAGCGAGGTGCTAATAAACTCTAATATTTTTGCATTTAACAACACAAAGGAGCAAATACTAGCTATTTTCTATCCAGAAGCCAGATTCAAATGGAATTCATTCACAATCAATAAAAGAATAACATAGAATTCTGTTATTGCCTTTCATATACAATACCTATAACTAAAATAAAAGATAATTAAATATCTAGCATGTATTGAGAGGACCCAGGTGATTCCAATTAACTCTTTATAATAATATACATAATTCTCCAGAGAAGAAAATCTGTTGTCTCTGAAAGTGGCTAGATTCATTTCNGAGAAACTAAAATTCCCTTAAAAGGCAAGCAAATCAGCTCCTAAGTGGCTAATGCTTGAATGTGATTCCTGGGAAGCTGGATTCACTCACACATTTTCAGCTACAGATTTAGAGCTTAGAGCTGTGCTTTAGACTTTACTTAAAGCCATACAAGCAGCCAGACGCAACAGCCCTTGACGTTCTTTCCTTCTAAGTAAAATTAAAACCGAGAGTAAAACCTGAACCTCAACCACTAAACAGGGATGTCTTGGTACCAGGCTAGCAAGGGAAGCTAGTAGAAAGAAACACAGATCTGTCCTGGAGTTTGCAGAGTCTCAAGGCAGCTTTGCATTTGTTTCCCAAGGTCTCACAAGAGCCTATCCAAATTATATGTATCCAAAATTTAAAAGGAACTCCCTCCCCTCTGATTTATTCTCATTTTGAAAACCATGTCCCTCTATTTGATATTGGCACATTAAGTGAGCTATAGTATATTAACAGCTATAAATAAGCAATTGTATTTACACAATCAAGAATTNACAGCATATATCCCTCTGAGCAAAGGAAATCATTTAATTGAAAAATAGGGGTTAGTTTAGATTCATGTTATCTACAAACCTCAAGCAACAAGACTCAGGATTGGGACAACATCAGCCAGTGTGCACTGCTGTGTCTCTTTTATTTTCTCAGATTTTTATTTTTTCAATTATTTTATGCTCACATAGAACCACATGCAAACTATTAACATTCAATAGTTGGACTATTTTGTAAAGGACATTCATGATTTTCATGGCTTACTTGGAATTTGATTTAATTTTTTTCAAACTGGTTAAGTGCTTTTAATATCTTGTTTATGATAAGAAAATCTGCCCTTTTACAAATCTTGCTTTCAAATCATTAGCACCCAGATTGGTCACAGCTACCTCTGTTTAGAAATAAAGTTTATAAATGACAAAGAGTCAAATAATGTTTTTTTTCTTTCATTTTTAGGGTATTTCTAAACTGTTTCTCTTACAAAAATACAGGTTTACATTTTCTAGAATTTTTCAAAAAAGACACAGACAGGTATAACATTGATCCAATGTTTCTAGTCTTTACTGTTTAGATACAAACGTACACATAGCAATACACATACATATAGACACATGGTAACATACATATGTGTACATACACGTTTTAAATTAAACACAATGCTTTCAGAGCATAAGTCATCTGTCTGTGTCTTATAAAATCCAGTCTCTCACTCCCTCTCTGTTTCCTTATGTAATACTATTCTGAGATGGACTTTGGCTTCTATTTAGATAAGATAAACACGGATCTCATACTTTTATTCTAAATTCAAGTTCACTCATCATATCTAATGCCCTTGAAGCAATCTCAAATTACTGTTATTACGTGGGTCACTAGAAACCAGAAGCACTAATATAAATTTTAAAAAGAGAGAAAAAAGGAGGAAAAACCCTCATGCAATTAGATCCTGACTAATGGTTGGTTTAATCAATTTGATTTTTATCCCTAAATCCAGTCCTTCCTCTTGAGCTGTCAGCAAGCGAGATAAGAGCCAGTGGTGTAGATGTGCTGTCTTTTACCCGCCGAGATGACAGCCACACGGATTACCAAAGCATTGCAGGGGATAGAGAGCAACACGGCCGCTGCACCCTCATCCAGTGCGCAATCTTTCTATTTCATTAATTTTTCATGGAATTTCATTTCACAACAAGCTGGCGTCTGCCATCCATCTGCTCCACTTACTATGTCCTCTTTGCCAACTTTTTATTTGCATTTCACAACATTCTCCGGCTGCTCTGCTCCTCACCACCTTGCTGAGATTCCCAATTTACGTTGCCTTGTCGAGTTGCTTCCAAAATTCACCCCCAGCCCCCTAAAGATNTGTATGCTGAACCACTCTGGAACAATAGCTCAATTTCAAGACAACTTTTTTGTTGTTGTTGTCAAATGCTCCACAAAGAATGACAGGTTATGCGTCAATGCTCAACTCAGTTGACCAGTCAAACGAGTGTTTGCAAACCACTTAGATACTTCCCAAAGTCCTTTCCTAGTTGATGGACGATGGATACTCTTCACTCTGAACTGTGCCCTTCAGTTTACCTTGAATGGGTATCAGTTCCCAATCTGTTTCCAAATAGGTCTACATTAAAAGAGATTTTTGTTTTAAATACTCAGAAACTTCAATTATTTTACATATTGTATATAATAATGGGCTATGTATTTAAATATTTTATTTGAAAAATGAATTTCAGGCCAATGCATAGCTTCTTTGGGGGAAATACAACAACAACAAAAAAGAAAACCAGATACAAAACACAGAAAATATATACTATTTTAATAAATGAGAATGTCAAGGTGTATTCATGAGACTCCTCAAATAGATTATCCTGAAAGCCTATGGTTAGGGATTCAATTTTAAGTGATTTATTTTTATATACTGCACTATTTTTGAAGAGGTCTTCCTCTTAGACTACCTGAGTGGTCTGCTGCTAAAAACAATTTAAAAAAACCTTAAATCTTAACCTTTATTTTTGAGGTTAAAATGAATTCTTTTGCAATATTTACACAGTTATTTTCTAATAAAAGCAGAATTATCTTTTATAAAGCACAGAATAGATGAAATTGTTTAAAATCATGCTGTATAATTCTACCAAGAACTATAAAAATAAAGTGCATTCTTTTTGTTCTCTCCATGTACTATTGTAGGCAATACTATCTGGGTTGTTAATGATGACAGGTGATAGCCTTCATAACTACCTGTACTACCATTGTTTTCCAAAAATCTCTAATTGACATCACAGGAGGGTAAACTGCTACATTCCACACATCAAATGGATTCAGGCCCTACTTTTACCCATGTACAAAAATCAGATGCTCTGCCTGTCCTTCTCTGTGTACTTTTATTTCTCTTGTCACTGTCTCATGTTAAAGTAAGATTCTCACATTTCCCATTTGTCTAGACAGTGTAAACCACTTACAAACGATTTCTAAAAGAAATCTTAACTAAAGCACCACCTACAGATAATATGCAAAGGTAAATAATATGAGGTCTCAATAAAATGAAAAGTGAGATTGAGGGTAGGGAAATCTATTAAAAGAATTTTCTTTAAAGTTTATCTGGCAGAGAAATGTAGGCTTCTGCTAGGTAAACCCTGGGAGTAATATTCTGTGACTAAGTTTTTCTTCCGNTTTTGAATCTTTAAAGATATGTATTACTTTCTAAGTGGTACTGTGGCAGATACCTGCCCTGTGAAAGAAAGGACCCCACTTCCAAGATGATGGATTGCATTGACCAATAGTCATATCCTATCATTACCATAGTTAGGCTGTAGTTCGTGTTTCAGTTCAAAACATAGACTGTTGGATTATAAAAAGCATAGTATCAAATACACTTTTCAAGGCTACACAGAAAATAAAGAGCCTTTGACACACTGGCCAACTGGATGCTATGATGCACTTAAGAAAATGAAGCTTGACTGACAGATGAGCTTGGAACATACATGCATACATATATTTATCATAATTACATTTGCTAATTTACAAGAATAGTTTAACATATTATTACAATCAGTATTTTCCATAATTACTCAATAACCTCTCTAGAATTCCTTAACTGTCTCCTATGCATGTGTGGTTTTTCATTTTGAACAGGCTTAAAATTTGAAGCAATGCTATTCCATCTTGGTGAAGATACATGATTATTAAGATAAAATTTAAAGACATCATTGCTCTTTATGGAGTAGAAGCAATGTGCATTTGTCATACAAGATATTACAAATAAACTTATCCTTTTCTGGGAGATATAAAAAATTATTTATGGTGTCCTGTAACTGAGTATGCTAGCCTTTATTTTGATCATATGTAGCTACATTGTTAACTTTGCCAGTACACACAAATATTTAATAATTTCATATCACTGTCTACCACAATAGCTGTTGTCAGGTGCCACAGAACAGGCCACTTATACACAGGTCTACACACAATAGAGACTGGTGTATGATTACCTATTGCCTTTGTTATGAAAATTTGAATACTTAAGATAGTCAAAATTACTAAGGGTACAAATGTTTGCTGTAAAAATTTTTACTTTGGGCTGTCATGGTTCGGTTCTCAGGTTCCTTTTCATTTTCTTCCAGAATGCTTTTTAAGTTAGTATGCCTTATACTTCATGGTAAGGCAAACGAAGGAAGATGAGAATTTCCTTTGGCTTACATTTCCATAGACTGTATTATTGTAAATATTGTTCCATTTGCTTTATTCTAAATAGCTAAACAGACTATAAAAATATCAGGAAACACAAACACCTGAAGTATAAAGACAATTTTTTTCTTTACTTCTTTTAAAAGCGATGTTCATTGTCGAACTGTTGAAAGCCATGGTTTTCTTAATGTCCATGTCATTTTTAGTAGCACATATCTTTAGAAAAAAATCAGTAAGTCAATTTCAAAATATTTTCAGATAACAAAGTGAACATCAAACACATTTGAGCTGTTTGAGAATTGAAGTACAATTATAAAATCAGCCCCCTCGTGAAACCAAAGGTTCTGAAACAATCAAAGGCAGGTGTTAGGTCTCCTTTGCTCTNAGGGGTCTTATGTGTGATCATAATCAAGGACTGTTTGCGTCTGACATTTATGTTTGGTAAATTTGTGTTATTAGAAATCATATTGGGCTCAGGCACTGCTAGAAAACACTTAGCAAACAATCAAGCAGAAACTTATCTTAGGCTATAAGATTCTAGAAGGGTTAATACAACCACCACCATGTATTACAACGTATCCTGCATAAGAACAACTAAAATATCCCAACTCACTTAAGTTGTGTCTGTTCTGCACACCTCTACAAACACTTTAGAAGCTAAAAGAAAACCAAAACACCTTCCAGATACTAGTAAGAACACTGAACTTGCACCGACTCACAAAGAGTCAAGTCCCTCCCTGAGAAGGAAAGGGACAGGTTTGGGATCATCTTTAAATCCTTCTGTAATATGTATTACTTTCTCTGTGGAATGCACACGGGCTAAAGATGCATTCTAGGGCACCGCCTATCACGTTGGAAGAATTGCTAATTTGACACAAACCCTTGTATGGAATCCCTGCACTTGTGGTGACATTGACTAAGTTCTGTGCAGCCCATTTCCAACACTATCAGTAACAAGGTACAGCCTGAGTTTGTCAGCTGCAACCTGCCATTCGGTTAGCTCTCCTTTTCTGGTTTGCGAGATATAATTTCTTTCTTTTCCTACCATTAAGACACAGCGTTTATTTCTTTACTGGCAGTAATTTCTGCAAGGACGTGCCTTGTCCTCTTTGTCTATGCCAGTGTTTACATGACCACGGGATAGCTCACTGAATTAGAAAAAATAAAATAAATAAAAGCCAGTCAATTTGGGAAGGAGATTGCCAGGGTTTTGCCCTCTTTTTCCTCTGAGACAATTTGGATAGGAGGAGCTGGGGCAAGAGCTCATTCCCTCATTTTTATGTGTGTTGGCTTAAGTGAGTGTTTCTTTTGGCACCCTGTGATACTGTCAGCTCCAAGAGTGTCTAAGTGCCAGCCTTGGGTATCCAGTAGGGACGGTGGTACCCAGAATACAAGCATCCGAGGATGGATGCTCCTTTGCTCAGTCCTCTCAGCTCTCTTCCCAGTGTCTCCTGCCAAACATCCTCCGCTGAGCGACTGGCTAGCTGGCTCGCTGTACCCTCTCCTGGGCTTGGCGAAAGCCCCTCTAGATGTTTACAAAAAGGTTTGAACTCACAAGTGCCCTACTCGATGTGGACATCCCCAAAACATCGTAAAGTGAAGACNACAAGGGGAAATAGACAAACGGCCACCGAGATCGCAGGAAGGACAAGGGGAGAGAAGGGAGAGAGTTGCAGCGGGCACCAGAGCGCACGCACGGAAAGCTTCTTACCTTTCCTCTTGGACCTCCTCCTCCTTCTCCTCTTGGACTTGCATTTGAGTTGACTGCTTAGCCCTCCAGATCCTCTGCCGCTCCCCAGGACAGATGCCATGCCAGCCGGGAGACTCAGAGAGGAGCCNGTCCTTAGTCAATTTCGCCTTTCTTATTCTTGCTGCTGCGGCCGCGGCAGCGGCCGTGAGTATTTTTGCCTTTGCAAATCAAGTAGCAGGCTCACTTTTTAGGACTGGGAATGCCAGCAAGCACCTTCTTTCTAATTGCCCCGTCACTTGATTCTGGATGAGCTGAAAGGCTCCGATGCGCGCTGGAAAGCTGAGCCCTTCCCTCGGCAGAAAGCTCTGGGAAAGATTCTCCCGCGCGTCCTGAGCGCCCCGGAGCTCTCTCCTCCTCCTCTGGTCTCCTAAAGCAGGGCTGCTACTTTTGCGCCTCTGCGAGTTGTTTGGCACCATCCACTTTAAAGCCAATCACGCAGGCAGCTCGTCTATTTGCTGCCGCAAAGTCTAATTAGATCCAATCACAACTGTCTTCTGGCTCTGACATCAGCAGCACCAGCTCCACCGCCTCTGGTAGCTTGCAAACTCAGCTCCCATTTGGATGGATGGAGCCGCCCAGGACAGGCTGGAAGGAGACAGGCTTCAGGGGAAGCCACAACCACACTGAACTGGTTTTACTGGGAGAAGTCCAACGATGCGGTTTACAGGAAGGTGACTATCCTGGGATGTCAAAGCTTCTTGCTGCAACCACTTGATATGCTCAAAAGACACAAGGACCAATTTCTCAAACCTGGCAGTTCTTAACTAGTTAGCTTATTAAGATGCTCATTGTCTGGAGCAGGAAGGATCTCTTCCTGTTCAGGACCTCAGTCAGGAATACTCTGAGAGTTGTAACTGCCGAAGAGACAAGCTTTAGGAATTATTTACTCAGAGACTGTGTGTCTGTCTGTTTGCATGTTTGTTCTGGTGGGTTCCCAGTCCACCTCCTTTTCATATCCCTAGGCTGTTCCTTTAGAAAAAGGAAAATGCATAAAAATGGGTGTTCGGGTTTCATCTGAATTTTATAGAGAGGGAATTCTCGTGCTGCTTTATCCACTGATGGAACAATTACAGGAGAGACAGGTTAAGAGTGGGGAGGGGAGAGGAGAAGACGGGAGGGGAGAGGAGGAGACAGGTGGGGAGAGGAATAAGGAGAAGGAGGAGGAGAAAGAGATCCCATGGCAATTGTAACATTTACATACAGAACGGAATATTGAGGAAGAAGTTNACAAATTGAAATGATGTTACAATTCTATTTTCAGGGATATCCTAGGTTTCAAGAATTGATTTCCAGAACATAGAACTTGGACATAAGACATAAGAAGGAATATAATCCAGCAGTCATCATGTATTTAAATCTCATAAATTTTAACCATCATAAGATTGGTTTGATAAACATTGACTCTAAAATTTGGTAGGATGAGTTTATAGGAAGACAGAAAAATTATTTTCTGCTTTTGTTATTTACTGAGTTCCGTGTTTCCTTTTCCAAGCTCCTTATGGGCCTTGACATTCCCATATTATTTCTCTTATATAAGAAATAATTATCCCAGGGAACATTGGAAGTAATTAGGATGTCCATGGATTGCTATATTAGTGAGCTGAACAATCCTCGCTCAGCTTTCATTGATGATAGACAGAGACAGTGAATTTCAAATCCTAACTCCACTGCTGTGATTCACAGTCATTTACTAAACAGTGCCTCAGTTTCCCCATCTGTGAAACAGGGATAGCAACCACAGCTCCTTCACAGGGCCATTCATACTTTTCAATCAGTATAGACAGTANCTAGCAGACAATAACCACTCTGTGATTATTAGTTTCATCCAGGGGATAATTTCAAGAGACTCCTACAGATAGACCTTAGAGATAGAGAACTTGTGCTTTTCTTCCCTTTAAGACTGTTTGACCTCCTGGCTTATCTCAAAGGGAAGACTGCAGTCAAACTGGCTTCTCCAGTTTGGCTTGNGTTCAACAATTCCCCTCTAAGCAACACCACTGCTCAGTGTTACTGATGGTTTCTCCTGAGTGTTGAGAAAGTACATGACATTCTCATGTAACCTGCAACATAAGAGGCTGAGATTTTTGTGGAAGTTCAGTGAGAATTCCTACAATAGATAGACTTTGTGGTGTACTTCAAGCAGAGCAGACACTGTGATGAATTATGATACATCAGATAAAAACAAAACAAACAAAAAACCAGCAAAACANAAAGCACTTCTGGTCAAGGCTCAGAGACTGTTCAGTGATGAACTAAATAAACATGTCTTGGGGTCAGCATTGAAAAAAAGGCACATTCCTAGTGCAGTGCTTATAAGATCAAAGGTGAAAATTATGGAGTGTAACTGACAAGACCTAAGTTGACCTTAGTTGCAGAAATTCCTTCCTTGGTACATCAGAGTCACAAGAGGATGAGGCAAATGTCAGAAGCAGTGCTATCCTTCAACCTTGCAAAGGCTTGAGAGTTTCAACTGTCGTCAGAAGTACAGCTGTGCAACCTCACCTGTTAAAAGCCTGTGCTCCACACAGAATGTCTGTGTGCCTGCAGAAAACCTGTCACCTGGTTGAGTCATCAATGAAAGTTCTCTCAGATAAAGCTACATACAGATGANCCATTGCCACTTGATTATAGGAATTTATTAATGACCCTATTTATTAATAGGCCCATAACTACACCAACATGATACCTCTGAGATGCATACATACTGACTCTTACTTTACTAGTACAGTAAGTAAGGGAGGCATAGAACAGAACCTTGAATATATAT
>LZPO01008478.1:42087-58484 GCA_001675575.1 Neotoma lepida | reverse complement strand
CATTCCTTCCATTTCCCCTCTCTTCTGTTTCTTCTTCCTCCCTCCCACCTTTTCTCCACATGGTATATTGACAGAGCTAGACATAAACGTTCAAAGAAAACCAGGGTGTATAAATGTTACAGTCTTTGAAACCCTGTCCCTTTGACTAACAACTTAAATGCAAGGTAAATTCTCCAAGGTTAAGCCTTAGCTTTTCAAACTCTTGGTNTCAGTTTGCCAATGATTTGTGTTCAAACCTTGTATATCATTAAGCTGTGTATAGATCTGTAACATTGGGAATTGAAGTAGAAAATGTCTGTGATTTTTAACCTTATTGCTTCAAAGGAGGTTTGTGTTAGAAAATGGAAAATGTGTAGGGCATTGACCAATTAGGTGAACGGGGGCTTTGAGGGTTTAGAGAAAGAAAAGAACGCTTTATAAAAGTTGGGAACGAGCATACTGGGCATTATCCAAGAAGCTTTCATAGCAGAAGTCTGTTCTTCAAATGGTTATCTTGGCGTGCTTTTATTTATGGTCTCTAATGGGTAGGAAACCTCTGAGCAAGAAGAGAATTATGAATCTGGTTAGGAAGATTATAAATGGATNTTGACAAGGTGGCTTAAAAGGAGACATTATGGCATTCAGGGGACAAGAATTTACATTTTGTTCTTAGACTGTGTAATTTACTTCAAAATCATCAAAGATATCAGCAGATAATATTTCTTAAGCTCCCCTAAGAGCCTGATATCTTAAGATCTGTTCAAAATCAAACACACAATCGCACACAGTTAAGCCACCTTACCNTTGCATGTTTTTAATAACCTTGCTACAAAATGTCTCAAATAATTCTAAATACTAAGCCCAAAAAGAAGTAATTTGGCAAATATGGGCTTCCGTGTTGATAGGAATAGGAGTTATGGAACTTGTCAATCCTTAGATTTGTAGGAGTCCAACCAACCAGTTGCTTCACATTATGGAGTGGCAGTAGAGAGAGAGAGAAAAAAAAAAGCTTTAACACACACTCCCTACCTGGAGGAGAAAAATATTTGCCAAGACTTTATAGGCAACACGTGAGAGAGATCATGAATACAAATGTGGCTAATCTAGTAATCCAGGCTGAGTAATCCAGGCTGAGTTAATGGGCTCACAGGAACATCTTTTCAGAGCCTATCTTTGGAGGGAAGACTGGGGGGGGGCAATATTAGTAATGACTCAAAATAATTCTAAAAGAACCCTTCAAAACTGAGGAATGCAGGCTTACAAAGGAAACTGGGGCATATAGGACAGTGGGAACCTTACAGAAATGTCCCCATCCTCTGCATCAAGGCTGCATAAAACTGTGTGGTCTTGAGCAAAGCATAACACTTCCAACTGGTCCAACACAGAGGTATTTTTCTTTTTATATAGATTCTANTATACATTAAAGTACATTGGATTCACTGAGCACAGCAAACTAGCCAGGGGTCTATCTCTTTTCTTGTTTCATAGTTGGGAAACTGGAAGAGGGAGGTTTTGTGTGGGACACATCAGCCAGTAATAACCAATATGATGGTAACAGGATATGAGCCTTAGGACAGCAGTCATGTGGCCACATGATGACAGCAGCAGATGCCCTGAGCAGCCAGACANCCCCCAAATCATAACATGGAGAAGTATTATTAATTATGAATGCTCAGCCTTATCTTATGCTCATCCCACTAGCTCTAATAACTTAACCTGTTTCTCTTCATCTACATTTTGCCTCATGGCTTTTTACCTTTCTTTCATTCTGTATNTCCTACTTTCCTGCTTCCTCTGTGTCTGGCTTGTTGGCTCCTAGCATCTCCCTCTCTTTCTCCCTCATTCTCCTTCTAGCCTAGATTCCTCCTCCTACTTATTCTCCCTGCCTGCCAGCCTTGCCTATCCCTCTACTGCCTAGCTATTGGCCATTCAACTTTTTATTAGACCAATCAGGTGCCTTAGGCAGACAAGGTAAAACAAATGCAACACATCTTTACATAGTTAAACAAATGCAACATAAACAAATGTAACACATCTTTACATAGTTAAACAAATGCAGCATAAACAAATGCAACACATCTTTACATAGTTAAACAAATGCAGCATAAATAAATGTAACACATCTTTACATAGTTAAGCAAATGTACCATAAACAAATGTAACACATCTTTACATGGTTAAACATTTATTCTGCAACACTAACAAATGTAACACATCTTTACTTAGTTAAACAAATATTCTATTTCACGACACAGCCCCACTATCCAGAACACTGTGAGCTTTGCTTCTGGGTTTCATACACTCTTTCATAATGTCAACAATACAGCAGCATTTCCCAGGCAGAGTTGTAGACACGGGCTACTATGCATTTGTGTAGGGGACACTGCAGAGCTGTAGTTTGAGATAGGTAGTTGATTTCCACCAGCGCCTTTCCTTCCAACAGGCTTCCTCCAAACAAGGCAAAAGANTGTGGCTGGAGCCTGGGGGTCAGGTTGAGAAAGTGTTATTGATCACACACACACATACACACACGCACACGCACATGCACACGCACACACACACACATGCATACATTCTTCCCCAGGCTGCCTATTGCTTATAGGATAATTAATTATTATTAAAAGAACTACAAGGAAAAAAGCCAGGAGAAATATTTAAATTAATACAGATGATATGGTCAGTTGTGGAAAATTCAGAACCTTGAAGACAGGTCTCAATGCATGCTCATTAATCAGAACCACAACCCTCCTGCATTTCCAATTAATGTGTCCCACAGGACTTATCAGTTGTTTCTTTGCGCCTGTGCGATTGGGGTCTTTCTCACCCAGGGTCCCTTTGAAGGAAAAGGTGTTAAGATTTCTCCATGATGTCATTTGTGAGACAGNACTAACCTCAGAACTTAATTCATCTCTAGCAGTGTGTTTTTCTCTAACCGAGGAGAGAAAAAAATGTCCTTTTCGACTGGCGGGGAGAGAATGGGGTGGGGGAGGGTTGGGAGAGGGTCACTGTCTGGCTGTGAGACAGCTGGATCCCTGCTNCGAGTGTTGGCTGACTTTTGCTCCTGCCAAATAGGCTTTCTCCAGTTGTTTCAGCCTTCAAAATGCTAATCGAATGCTCTTGCTTTCTGCTTGTATTGGCTGGAGTTTGCATTAAAGTACTGCCAGCTGTTATCCCAGATAATGTTTGGAATTCTGGTGCCTCAATACAACGCACNGTTCTCATAAAGTCCAGGAGGTGGTGGACCCGGTAGCCATAGAANGGATGATGGTAAGAAGGTCCCACTCTTGTACACACTGCCATGCAAGCACCCATACTGAAGAAGGCGCTACCGTTTTCAACATGGGGCATCTGAGGTCACCTGAGAGCAGACATCTNGTCTACTATGCAGTAAGAAAGAGGGTGCAGAGCACACCNGCTTCTTAGCATCCTGGGTTTGGAGACGATAAAAATGTTGCTTCCCATCCTGTAACTCAGAACAAGCTGCAGGGATTTACAGTGTGTCAGGGTACTTGGTGGTGGCGTCATGACCAGTACGGCCTCCCGATACTCCTACTCTGTCCTCTGGAAAGATGACTTCATTGTTGGGCAATACAGACTGCAGTACTGTTGAGAGGTTGTTTGTAGCAGGCACCAGAATCTGATTCTGAAGCTCGGTAGTAAAAGGAAGTTATTAGGAAGCAATGAGATTCTGTAAGAACCAATAGGAACCTTTCGTGGGGCTGTAGAAACTGAAGGTTTTATGAGATGGGGATAAAGAAGTGAGGACACATGTTTCTGATCCCTTTGTGACTGTTCAATAGCGGCATTTCCGGGGAGGCAGTTGAGTGACTTAACTGGGTCATTTGCTTGCTCCTCAGACTATGTCTGGAGGAAACTCCTTAAATGGAAGAAACATTCAGTAACAAGAGGAGTGGAATGAATGTTAGGCAGCAAAACAGCAAACGTCTGCTCTTGTCTTTAATACACAGCAAATGGCAGTTTTCCAATGGCAATGTCAAAGGCAGACAAACCAACTTCTGTGTCCTGAAGACCACTACTCACCACGCGAGGGCTACAAACCATGGTGTTTCTTGTCAACACANCAGATTTCTGGGATGCTAGAGAAAAGAGTGGCTACTTTTGTAANTTCTCCTGTATCCCTTTNTTAGTGTTGTTCTCTAGAAATAACTTCCCTGTTATTAATAGAAAGAACTTACCAGTTACTAATGAAGCCACCTCCGCCCCCAAGGCCTCTGTTCATTGCATCGGATGCTGCCATGATACTGTTGATAATGCCTTGGTCATCTGACAGAGAGAGAAGGAGACCTCATCAATCTGTGCTTAGACACGGAGGGGGCAGAGGTCATTTGTGTTGTACCCTGTAAACAGATTAAAGAGTGAACACTGAGCAAATTGAGATGTGAGCCAGAAATCCAACTCCAGCTACCTTAAACTCATAACTGTGAAGTCTGAGAATCTATAGATGTGCTTAGATCAAGTTCACCTAAGGCCAAAAAGGGACTCCCCTGCATCTCTTGGCTGCCTGCCCGCCCTCCCCCATGGCCCCCATTCCTTCCCTCTTTTTCCTTTGTTCCTTCTCTCCTTCGTTCCCCCTCCTCTTCATCTTCTCCCTTCCTCCTCCTCCCATGTCCTCCCTCCCGTGCTCCCCCATCCCCCACCCCCAATTCTTATTCTAAGCCTAAACCTTAGGCAGTAATAATGTCGAATTTGGATCTCAGAAGGAAAGGACCATAGAAGAAACAAGAGCTTCTATTTGCTAGTACCTGGAGGAGTATCAGAAAGAGGACTCCTACTGTCCTTATCTGGATTGGGGTGGCCTCTGTTANTAATATACATAATCTGCTATAAGAAACTGTCAGGTCAATAGATAGGGGTAGAAATATAATTTCTGAATAGGAAACACATGGAGTGACTGAAAAATGCCTGTCCCATGTAACCTCAACAAAACAAATGCAAAGACTGAAACATCTAAAAAGTAAACCTTTACTTCTCACNACTTAATGTGGTAACTGTCAGGTTCTTTGGTCCATATTGGCATTGCTGATCTTTGGGGCACTGGTCTAGCTGGCCTATTCTGGTCTTGTAAGGTTGCCTAGTGGCTGGTGGGCTGGCTGGTTGGGGAGCTGCAGCTGAATAATATGTTTGCTCTTCCTGGTTTCTTGTCTTCTGGTGGTATCTTAGAGTTTCTATTGCTGTGAAGAGACACCATGACCATGGCAACTCTTATAAAGGAAAATATTTAGTTGGGGCTGGCTTATAGTTTCAGAGTTTAGTGTATTTTCTTCATGGCAAGAAGCATGGTGGCATACAAGCAGACATGGTGNTGGAGAAAGACCTGAGAATTCCACACTGGGCATAGCTTGAGCTTATGAGACCTCAAAGCCTGCCACCACAATGACACATATCCTCCAACATGCCCACACCTCCTAATAGTGCCACTCCCTATGGGCCAAGCATTTAAACACATGAGTCTGTTGAGGCCATTCCTATTCAAACTACCACAAGTGGTAGCCTGGTGTTTTTGTGAACCCTAGTGACAAAACAATATCAAGAGATGGGGAGTACATCCTAACTTAAAAAGTGTCACATGACCAAAGCAACTCATAGTACCAGTCTAGATTCAATGGACAGAGAAAGTAACATTTACTTAGAGAGATAACCTGTAAAGTCACACGGCAAAGGTGTGTCTACAGAAAGCAGAAGAATTTGAGGCAACTNCAGGGTCTGCTAGGCTATATTCTCCTTTGTGACTGGCTCACCTTGATAGAAATGAATTCACAGGGTCTCTTCCCATTACAGCTTTTTTATAGTCTCTCCGTTTGAGCTTGTATTCTATGAGGCATTTTCTCAATTAAGTTTCCCCTTTTCCAGATACTCTAGCTTGGGTCAGTTGACAAAAAAAAATTAACCAGCACAATCCAAGAATGGGGATGAGAGAGAGAGAGAGAGAGAGAGAGAGAGAGAGAGAGAGAGAGGAGAGAGAACGATGATGATAGTTGGCTTCCCATGGTTTATGGGTTACTTTTATTGGCTAAGTGTTCAAAATTCATCCAGCTGGTTGTAGGGTGGGCAGGTGAAGTCATGCTGTAAAGCCAAGCCATGCTTTCCAAGGGACATGGATGGAATCAGTTAAAAGATTAGAATTAGAAGAGGACTTGGGCGATGACAAGCAAAGTGACNGATGACTGCCTGTGAACATAGGTGGGTCTGAAACAGAAGTCACTTGTCTGAAACCCCATATCTTATTTTACAGTGTTATATAACTTTTAATATAATGTAGACACACACACTATATTATATGCTGCCACACATGGGTGTAAGTGAACTAAATCCAGGCCAGATTATTGATTGTGATGGTCAGGAGCCACGCTTGGTTGCTCCTGGATGTGTGGAAGGCACAGGCTCACTGCTCATCAGCTTCTCATTGGATGGCCTTGAGTGGAGGAGGCACTAAAGAGAAATCATGATGCTTCCAAGGGCACTTGTAGTTCAGCAAATCCCAACTCAGCAGTTGTGTCTGTTTATTCATTTGGTTCTCTGGAGAAGGCCAAGCTTGATGTAACAAACACTATTTATCGAGGGGATACATGTATTTAACTACAATTCAGAAGCTTTCAATCCCAGTTTACCAAATGGAAGGAGCAAAGAGAGACAGTGTAGCAATGTAAACAGTCATAGGGGGACCACCAAAATCTCAGAGGAACAAATCTAGCAAATGGACATTGACTTTGACTTGTCAAGATACTCTTGCTTGTGTTGGGTTCAAGTTGTTCATTTGGAATTAGCACAGAGTTAGGTCTTACTATTGATATGAGACCCAAATCTGGTCTTCTCATNCTTAAGTGGCATGTGGACTGAGAGAGCAAGCAGACAGAAGGGGTAACAAATCTCACTCCTGACAGGGTATCTGGGTAAGAAAGGGTAGTATTTGAGAGTGAGAGTGTGGGAGGACATTCCTCTCCTTGTCATAACCTCTTAGTTACAACTTTTTTAAAAAAATGAGCTAACAGCATTTGCATATTTCATTTCTCAATTATCTATGGTAATGCAGAAGGGAAGTGACTGGGGAGGAGTGCATGAAAGAGTATAGATAATTGGTACCCACACATAATTTCCCAGGCTTATTACTTTATTTCATCCAGTAAATTTAAATCTACACCATCATCTGACTGGAGTTTTAATCAGAATTACAAAGAAGAGCCTGTGAACACTATTTTGATTTTTTTAGTTCTTTGTTTCACAGTTATGTGGCTTTTAAAGGCACAGAGTGACCCCAAAGCAACTCACTAGGAGGAAGGGCAAATGAGGACATGAAGATGAATGGTACCCACACACTGGCTGCCTCTCTTAGGTGAGAATCAGTGTATCAGGAAGGGGCCAGCCATGAGCTCTATACTATTACCATCTCAACCTCAGAAAGTGGATGGGGAGGGGATGGGCCTCAAATTCTCAAATCATCTGGTGAAGGACTTGTAATTGGGGAGGATGGCAAAGACCAGAAAAGCTCTCAGAGAAAAAAATGGTAAGAACCAGCAGAGCAAAATAAATCAACACAGAGACCAAGAAAGGATAATTAGGGTTGGCCACATGGCTCAGCGGGTGAAGATGTTTGTCATCAAGCTTGACCACCTGAGTTTGAAGGGGAGACTGACTCCCCTAAGTTATCCTCTTATCTTCAAATGTGCTCTCACACTCACACATGCACACGCACACACACACAACATACAACACACACACTATACATACATATATACACTATACACAAATACATACTATACACACATATACACATACTATACACACAACACATACACATACACACTATACACACACATACACTGTACACACACCACACACACACACACACACACACACACACATACGAAATAGAAAAATATAAAAGTTAAGGCAACTTAATCAAGACTGTGTTAACAGCAACATTATCAGCACCTATTCAGTACCTATCTAGGGGCTAGAGACCCATCACTACCCATCACAGCCTGATGCCTCCTACAGCCTATTGGATAGCCATTATTGTGTATCATGATTTGAATTTGGGTGCTTGCTTCTCCCCACAGGAGGTAAGTCTTTCTCCTAACTGTTGGGTTCCATGAGCTGTGAAGCAAGGCTTGCAGCTGGGAATGGTCAGAGATGAACCCTGCCACTAGGAAAGTAGTCAGCAGGCTTCCGGGGTGGGTGGGGCCAAGGGGTTTGGTTGTCTTTAGAGACAGGTAGTGGGAAAAGAGTAANAGTGCCTCTAAGCAAAGCCTCTGACATCATCAGAACACATGGTCTTATGACATCATCGGAACACATGGTCTTAACTTCAGAGTGAGATTACTGGGCTTTGTCATGACTTTCCTAATTCAACCCTTTTGAGGAGACGAGCCACGCTATTCTTTTCATTGCAACTTGTCTATTGGTTACTTTGGACATGATTGTATGAGGATGTGCTAGATTTGGAAAATCCAGGGAACAGCTTGTGAGCAACTTGGTGTTCAAGACTTTTGGTAATAAGTTCAAGCATTTACAACAAACCTTATGTGGCCAAACAAGGTTCGAGATACTGTGATGTGTAAAGAAAGAAACAAGACCTTTTCTGCTTTAAACAAGATAATTTCAGAGAGAACCTTAAATTACAGGACAATGGATTGTATGCAAAAATAGATTCAAGGCAAAAAAATAACCTGTGACCTCACAGTCTCCTGGGTTGGTCCTTCTAAGAGGAACAGGAATCCATGAGCAGAAGATGGAAGTGTGGGCAGGCAAGAAGTGAGACGCAGAAGTTACTTTTGCCCAGGGCCAACGTGCTTTTTAATTGAATACTGCCTCGATTCAAGGGTTTTTATAGTTTTGAAGAGCCTGGTGCCCATTTCTGCATTGGCAAATGTGCTTCTCAGCTGAAACTTTTAAGCAGCCGTTGTCAGTGTCTGAGTGTCTGAGTTGAGACCTCCTTGACGTTCTCATTGCTGTTTTTTGTTTTTTTTTGTTTTTGTTTCTTGGATACTTTGCTGTAATGTACATTACATGGGCAAACTGTCATATGTTGTTTGAGCTCACCCAGAAGCTAGCTCTGAAAGTAGGATTTCCCCTCCCTACTCTGTCTCATTTCAGACCCAGGTGGATTTGTCTCAAAGTGTTTCCCGAGACTCCTTGCGTGGGGATGTGCTGTCTGCTCCAACTCTGTGATGGAGTGGGAAAGAACAGCAAGAAAAGGACACGAGTGAAAACAGTGTTCTTGTGAACAGCTGGAAGGTGACCCGGTTTCCAACCTAGGTTACTATTGTTTTTCTAGTAATGTTAAATGCCCACAATGGCACTGGGAAGACCGGAGCTCTGCTGTGTATGGACTGCTCTGCTCTGCCCAAAGCACACAAATGCAAGCTCCAGCTGACTGCCCCCGTGCTTCCTCTCTCCATGTCTGCTGGATGTTTGTAAGCTCGGATTTGATGATGCTACATTTTGTTTTCTTTCAACTGAGCTACCCCAGCAGTCTCTGCCGGATGTTGTGAATGCCTGATTTGATGATGCTTTGCTATCCAACACTGATTCCCTCTATCTGGCATCTAAATTCTTTTCCTTTACNTGCTATAGACTTAATAAACCCAGTCATTCAAAACTGAAAGCNTGGTGTAGTCGGTCATTCTCTTGACCACACAGAGCATTTGCTAGCACCACAGCTGTAGATATTTCGTGTGGGAAACAGAGAGCAAGAAACAAACTCTTTTCTCTTTGACAGAGATCTGTTTCAAACTGATTGTTAGCTTCTTTAATCTCTCCATATTCACTAAGGAAACTTCGAGGAATTTACCTATCTTTAGGTAAACACCTGTGGTGAAACTAACATGTAGCAGCTACTTTCGTTCATTAAGGCATCTTGGAATTAAAGTCTGAATGGGAGCAGTCATTCTTACCAGGCATTTATAGACAAGGTGGCGTGTCTAATACACACTGGCTCGCAGAATCCACGTGAGGTAGGATAGAAAGATGCAAAATTATAGACATGAGAAAGAAAAGGAGTTTCTCACTCCAAATTCTAGTAGGAGCCTCTCACATGAGAATCAAGAAGTCTTAAGCAATTAACATTTGCTCTAAGCCTTCCTCTTTTCCCAACTATAAACCTACAGCTTTCTAGAAATTTCTCCAGAAATCCCATTTGCAGTAAAAGACGTGTCCTAAACACCCATACGATTCAGGTAGCTTCTGGTTTAACTTTATCAGAGTGTAATTCCATCCACGGCATCTCTAGAGCCATCCCATAATCTCACTTATCAGAGAGAAGGAGTGGGTTTCTTAGCAACCTTCTAAGGTGTAAAGAGAGCTACCAAATGGCATATCTGTTTACTGCTAAGACTTAACTGTGACCAGAGATGTCCACATGCGTACTTTGAATGTATTTTTCTTTCTTCCCAAGCACCTCTCTTTCTTTTAATCCCTGTGCTTAAAATCTGTATCAAATCTCTTTTCATAAACCCAGCTCTGCTTTATCCTGAATTGTCCTAAAATTCTTTTCTGTGTCAAAGCTAAAAATCCTGTGTTTGCGAGCCGGGTAGTGGTGGCGCACACCTTTAATCCCAGNACTCGGGAGGCAGAGGCAGGCGGATCTCTGTGAGTTCGAGGTCAGCGTGGGCTACCGAGTGAGTTCCAGGAAAGGCGCAAAGCTACACAGAGAAACCCTGTCTCGAAAAAACAAAACAAAACAAAACAAACAAACAAACAAAAAATCCTGTGTTTGCTTGAATGAAGTTCTCTGAAAAACTCCGCTGTGTCTCCATCCCTGTAATCAGTGACACATGGCAGGGGTAGGATATAAGACAAATCACTACTGTAACAATTGTGTAAATTCATGGATGACAATCTGTCACAGGTCAGGGCAATGGCCTTTTCCTTTACCCCGCAGCTGCCCGAATAATGACTGGTCCTACCCAACAGAGTGAACTAGCTTGCATAAATTATTTTCATTTGTGAGTGTGTGTGTGTGTGTGTGTGTGTGTGTGTGTGGTACTGGGGACTGAAGCAATTGCTCTACCATGGAACATCACCTCCAAGACTATTTCCTGCCACAGTCACCCTTGCACTTGCTCATGGGTGGTGGCATGATTGGAATGTATTGGAATATGACNTGTGCTTTTGGTGTTTATCAGCACAAAGCAGCATAAGGAAGCCAGAGAGCTGAGAATCTCAGCTGTAGTTAACACGAGACCAAGATTTTAAAGAAATATAATTTGGTTTAGAAAACTTNATTTTCTTTTATTATGAACATGCCAACCATCATTAAATCAAATTACTATAATAAGCATGATTAGAGATATCAGATAGATCTAGTTTTCCACATAGTGATTAAGGTCTGGACTCAAATTCTTACTTACGATGATTTTTTTAAATCAGTAATATATAGATTGGTGAGTTGTTTAAATGAAGTCTTATTAAGTAGTAAATGATTAAGATTATAAAAACATCCATTTTTAAGAAATAAAACTGTATTGCTGTGATGTGAAATATTAGCATTTCTATCTTTTAAACATCTACATGAAAATTAATTTATAGTTTTCAATTTGATAAGTGTTAATTGAGCACCTATTACATTCCTGGAATTGTTTTGAACTTGTGACATAGAATGATGTAAAATATCTGACTTCTGTAAATTTCTGTATAGGTATAGGGCAAATTATTCCAAAGCCAGCAGCATATTTCAGATAGTGATTTGACACAGTGACCTAGGATGATGTAGTCAAGTGAATTGCCTACTGGGACCTCTAATAACGGCCATGGCCAGGGAAGGTCCTTATTCCAAGAACTGGATATTTGAGACAAGTTCATTAATATTTCTAGGAAGTATTTTCTGAGCAGAGTGTAGTATGTTGAAAGACCCAGAGGTAGGAACACTTTTAATTGGTACAAGGAACCAGAAAGAGAGCCATATGGTAAGCTAGCATGTAAGGGGTTTGGGGATTATAGGTTATGGGGACAAGACACTAATCTCAGATAGAAGGGAATTAATATCGGATATGAAAAGGCTACAGATAATATTTGATATTCACTTAAAATTTATGGCCATGACTTTTATAGTGAGGTCAGGGAATATGNCATNCCTTTGTCTTTGGTAGNGTTCTTGTAGTAGATGTGTGACAGATAGGTGAGTGTAATCAATTGTACTTTCCATGGGTGTATGATGGTGGAAATGAGGGTCAAGAAGGCAGAAGTGTTTGCGTGATGGTTGTAAAGATGAATCATGCAACCTAGGGTCATTTCCAAGGCTGGTGTTTAAATGCCCTCTCTTTATCCAGTTGGTGAGGGAGGAATCTATAACCTGGGATAATAAAGAATGCTGAAGGACATCATAAGATGCTCAGTCACTGGACAAATGAGACTAATGGCAGTTTGTCCATCTCATATACTCATATCTCGAGGCAGAAAGACACAGGTTGTACTCTGGAGTAGAACAAACCATCTGGGATTGCAGCCAGTAGACAATAAGATTTCAAGATGGTGGCAGTGGCCATGATCACTGGGGTATGTGATTGGCTTGTAGGAATAATTCTGTAGATTCATGGGAACCCAACTCGTGCTCCTCAGAAGAAACCAGGAGCTGTTCCTCTGCCTCACAATATTGAGGGTTGTTTGACCAGAGGGTTTAGTCTGTAGGCGGAGAGTCAGGAGGGGAGCAATGTGCTGAGGCCATTCAGGGGTCTCCAGGGTGTTTCCAGATGTCAGGGAAACGTGTTACGTTGAACCTTAACTTTAGGTCTTTACTGCAACTTGGAAGGTGCGATAGACGGTGTTAGAAGAATTGTTGGAATGGGACTAATAGGAGATGGTTGCCAGAGAAGGAATCTGAAATTGTTATCCGTTAGATGAGGTCAAATGAAGGGCCTGGCCTTGGCATGAAGAGGAATTGGTAGAGAGTGCTGAATTACAATAGGTGACCTTGGAGACTCAGAATTCTGGTGATGACAGAATTGTGAAGCACACTGTGGTTAGTTTTAAACTCATTTGGACATAGGTAAGCTATCAGGTCGTGGTTCTGAGCCATCATCAAGAAGGTGTGGGGCCACTGGCTGGCTGTCCTCTCTGAAGGAGTAAACAGGACTGTGATGACTTCCAGCTAGGACAAATGGAGGTATGGTCCCATCCATGGCACCATGGTGCCCTGCCCCAGTGGGTGGTACAGGGGCATATTTATATATGAGCATTCTGGCTCATGGTTGCAGGGTAACATTCATATATGCACACTTTAGGTTATGGTTGCAGGAACACATTCATATATGAATACTCTGGTTCATAGTTACAGGGACATATTCATATATGAACACTCTAGCTCATGGTTGTGGGGAGGGGCATTNGTATATGGATAGTCTGGCTCACAGTTGCAGCGCTATAGTTCTTGACTTTTGGAAAAATGAAAACAAAACTCCAGTCTTTAAAGATTCCAAGTTTCTGTTGAAAGTGAAAGTAATTGGGAGGGAGATGGGACCATCAGTCACACAGTATGGAAGCAGACACTACAGCACCCTTGGCGACCTGTCACATGCAGATAGATGATACTTTAGTTCAGTCTTTAATGGCAACCTTGAGCCGAAACTTCTGCTAAAATGTCCTAGTTTCTTGACCTGAGGAAATCATGAGGTGATAAATTTGTGTTGCTTCAGCCATCAAGTTTGTGGCAATTTGTTATTCAGTAACAGAAAATGAGTGTGGGATGATAACTACATGGTTCCTTGGGTTTCTTTGAAGGTACACATGACTCAACACATGTTACATGTTTAGCACCGAGGCTGGCCCATCCTGAACATGGTTGAGTAGTTTCTAGACAGTGCAATTCAACTTCATGCAAAGCATTTATTATAGCTAGACCTTGGCTTCTCTATTCCCTGATATGATCTCCCTGTGGTGAAGTCTTTAGACTCAGAAACCTTTTCTGAAGTGTTCATGGATTTCTGAAAGGCCAAGCCACTGTCACATGTTGAGTGATGGTTCATAGAGGTCAACTGCCTAGTGTCATCATGGGCCCTCTACTGTCCTTCACAGCATCTGTAACTGTAGTCCCTGAGACATCCTCTGCAGGGACTCAGGTGGGTGGGTATGGCTTTTGTTTNGTTTTTGAGGTGGGGATATTTTGGAGAGGAAACAGTCAGATACTTAATAGTACTTGCCATTTATTCTAGAAAACAAGGCCATGTTATTTTAATAAAAGAGAATGCAGAAGCCTGAGCTTCACCAGCTAGTGAAGGCTGAACAAAGAACATCTGAAGTAAAACAAAAGGTTATGGTATGTTTTAAGACTCTTTAAGACCTTCAATTACCAGAATAAACCACCTGGTCCCAGGCTTACAGGAAGGTATGCAATTTCAACTGCTAAAAGCCAAACTTAGTGTATCAGCTAGGTGCTAATAGGCCTTTATTAGGGTCTATAACTTCAAAATGAAGTTTTCAGAACCTGGGTGGATTGAAGCTCATTAACTTCTCTCCTCTTTGAGGAGGAGATATTAGAAGGGAGTGAATTCTGACAGCTGTTTAAAAGTGAAGTTCCTGGACTTCACNACATTTGTTAACAGTGTGCAAAGATCAGCCATAAAACTGATGGTGTTGGCCTGCTTTCGGTGTGACATCTCAGGCAGAGTGCTTTAAGCATATGCTCATTAGAGAGCTTACAGGCAACAAGCAGAAGGGAGCAATGATGCTCTCTCTGACAACCTGTTGTGGCTACCTCGGTTCCTTTGATGCTGGGAGCCTGCCGAATGACTTCCTTTGCTGGAGAAACTGTGGGCTTTGATAATGAGTNAGANAATAAGAAAAGAAGTCCTGTTAAGACCTTATTGGAATTCTTCTTCTNTCTCTCTTTAAGTAGATGTACCCATTCTAGACCCCAAAGGACCACCAGCAGCTGTCCTTTCACAACTACCTATTGTCAACTTAGATGGGGTTATGATGCCATAATATGTGCGTGCAAGCATTTCCAAGTGCTTTTCTGAGGCCTTCCTTTGGTCCATAGCACCTGAGAGAGAATTGGCAGTAGGGTTCTAGACAGAGATCCTTCTCACCCAGAGTAGACTGGAGGTCTAGTCAGTAACCTTTGAATAAGGAAGACCTGCCATGTTTATTGATTTGTTACTCACAGTTTTTTTTTTCTAATTACTTCCTTGACAGCAACTATGATTTCTAATGGAAGCTAGGCTTGTTCCCATTCTTGCTGCTACATATTGATGGGAGTCTCCTTTTCTAATGAATTAGGTGAAAGTTTCTTTCTCACTTAACCTTTGTTAAGTAAACACATCTTTCACTCACCGCCCTCGCAAGGCAGGTAACCTTTTGTTGCTCACACTGTAANACTGTGGACTCATCAGATGATGACCACCCCAGGTTCTAAAATTAAGTGGCTTTTCTGGCATGTGGTCTTCAGTTCAGCAGAACTCTCTAGAGTTTATGTTGGACACACAGCTGAAATGATTCTCCAGGCTTCATAACTTATAAATATGTTAACATGAATGCCCTTGGCTCTGAAAATCTCTGAAACCACTCCGTGGTTTTTCTGGAGTGATCGTCCGTGGAATGGGATCCTCCAAATTGTTCCAGAAAGCCTGCAACAAGGTCGACCATTCACACCCTCAACCATTACCCATTTAGCAGGGCCATTTCTGGGTATCAGCTCAGCTTGCCGAACAGTTGGAAGTGTGGTGTCTTGTACTCAGAGGCCTCAGAACACAGCAGAGAACGGTCAAAGCTCCCCAGGTTGTTTTATAAAAAGCATTTCTTGTGGNGACAGGCATGCGAGAGCTAGAGCTGGCCAGGTTCTATGTTTTGTATAGCCCCTTTTTCTTAAAAGCATAGTTTTTAAAAATAGCCGAATGTGCTGGCAAAGGGCCTTTGTTCATGTTAGGCAGGTGGTCTCTTAAGGCAGGTTCAAAACATATTACTCTGATGGGAAATAAACCACGTACTTGGGGCCTTTAGCTATTTCTGATGGTGGTCTTTGGGTATAGGTGGTCTCTTTAGTAATTTTATTGCACATATTTAATGCATATATTGATTAACACTGGTTTATTTAACGGCATGTGCAGCATCTAGGCACAAACCCTGAATGGACAGTATTAGAATTAGCTTAAATTTTTANAGATGTAATACAACTGCTATTTCTATGGCCATTTAATGTGTTCTGGCTATAAAATACTTTGCTTATGCTAAGTTTGTGGGTGGTGCTGGAGAGAGGTTCCAAAGGACCAGCTTGGGAAAGTCTGTTTACCTAGCTAGAGCTCAGGCACGGGATCCAGATACTCTGCAGAGGATTAGGAGTGATCCCATATGAAAAGGCAGCCTCTGTCTCAGGTCAACAGATAATCAGGGCCAGTGAAGGTGCTGTCAATCAGTGTCACAGTGTGAAACAAGCCACAAAGCAAAGACTGGGCAGAGCCTAGGTCATG
>LZPO01008477.1:35848-57844 GCA_001675575.1 Neotoma lepida | reverse complement strand
TGGGGGATAGGGAGGGGGAGTGGGAGGAGAGGAAGGAGGGGGAACTGTGGTTGATATGTAAAAGGAAAAAATTTAAATAAAAGAAGAAAATTGGGAATCAATCTTCCTCAAGACACAGCAATGTCACTCTTCAGCATATACTCAAAGGATGCTCAATCATACCACAAGGACACTTGCTCAACTATGTTCATAGCGGCATTATTCATAATAGCCAGAACCTGGAAATAACATAGATGTCCCTCACCCGAAAAATGGATAAAGAAAATGTACAATTTCACAATGGAGTATTACTCAGAGGTAAAAAAACAACATCATGAAATTTGCAGACAAATGGATGGAACGAGAAAAAAAATCATCCTGAGTGAGGTAACCCAGACCCAGAAAGACAAACATGGTATGTACTCACTCATAAGTGGATATTAGATATAAAGCAAAGGATAATCAGGCTACAATCCACAGCCCTGGAGAAGCTGGGTAACAAGGAGGACCCTATGAGGGATAATGTGGATCACACTGGGAAGGGGAAATTGATAAGATCTCCTGGGTAAACTGGAGGCAGGGAGTGGAGTGGAGGGGATGGGAACATGAGGGATCAGGATGGTCGAGTTGGGCGAGGGACAAAGGGGGAGAACATCAAAAGAGATATCTTGATAAAGGGAGCCATTCATGGGGTTAGGGAAAAACCTGTTGCCAGGAAAACTCCCAGGAATCCACAAGGATGACCCAGCTACAACTCCTAACAATAGTGGAGAGGGTGCCTGAACAAGCCTTCTCCTGTAATCAGATTGGCAACTACCATAATTGTCATAGAACCTTCATCCAGTAACTGATGGAAGCCCACAGCCAAGCACTGGGTGGAACTTTGGGAGTCCAGTTGAAGAGAGGGAGGAGGGATTATATAGGCAAGGGGGGTCAGTATGATGGGGAAACCCACAGGGACAGACAGTTGACCTGAGCTCTGGGGAGCTCACGGACTCTAGACTGACAGCTAGTTAGCCAGCATGGGACCGACCTAAGCCTTGTGCATGAGGGTCAGTTATGTAGCTTGGTCTGTTTGTGAAGCCTCTAGCAGTGGGACCAGGATCGTCCCTGGTGCATGAGCTGGCTTTTTGGAACCTATTCCCTATGGTGAGATGCCTTGCTCAGCCTTGATGCAGAGGGGAGGATCTTGGTCCTGCCTCAACTTGGTATGTCATGCTTTGTTCACTCCTATGGGAGGCATTACCCCTTCTGAGGAGTGGATGGTGGTAGAAAATAGGTGGAGAGGAAACTGGAGGAGAGGAGGGAGGGGAAGCTGTGGTTGGTAAAATAAAAATAATAAAATGATATGCTTAATAAATAGAAAGGATTAATAAAGATACACAGAGATAGATTGCACAATGTTTTATTAATAAAAATTCAATAACTTACATTATTGCTAATGAGAAAGGAACAACAGCTGGGGAAAGACCTTGGATAGTAGAAAAATCCACTGAACTAAATCAGCCTATAGACTTTACTAATATGTTGACCTCAGAATAGAAGCCAGGATATGTGTTACATTGGGGAACAGGTTTTGCTTTTGTTACCACAGAAAAAGAATAGCTAGGGATACCATCAAAATTGATAAAGATTAGATTTGAACATGAGAGACCTCTTGATTAGGAGAGGNGATAGTTCAACAGTATGGCAATTCAATCAACCTGGCAAAAAAGGACGTTCTTCAAAGTTAAGGTTGGGGCAGGGTATTGTTTTTGTCTTTTCAAGAGAATAAAATCATCCAACTAAGGAATCTGAAGACCACTGGATAAATGAGACATATGAGGAAAAAGGATGAATCATCCAGAGAAAATGCCCTAAGAGAAAGGGTAATTTGGCCTAATGGTATAGCACACTTCCAACAGGAAAACTCCTAAATCTACCCAAATATTTGTATCTACTGTTCTTTACAGACATATAAGGCAAATGGTCTTTTTGTAGTCCCAATTCAACTAAAAACTATAGCTGGCTTTGGAGTTGGAGCATGGCTCTGTGGCAGGGTCCTGTGCTGTTGTTCCCTTTGGGGGAGGGGGCCAAGTAGGCACAGAGTCAACGACACAGACTCTGGTAGAATGTTGAAACAACAAGCTCAGTTTATTCAGGGAGAGGCAAGCCTTATACACCCTCCACCCCACCCTAGGGCAAGGTCTGATGAAATGTATCTGCTGTTGTGACATGGCTGCCCCTCATTGGTCTAGGTCATCTCCAGATCATGTCTCATCTGCTGTTGCTAAGGCCCTTAGGCAGACCCAGGTTGGCTCTCAGAAAGTATCTTATTACTGGTTTGGGCCTGTTAGGGATGAGTCATCCCACAGCTCTCTCCTCCTCTAAACCCAAGCATGCTTGTTAAAGGAAAATCCAAAATCTCTCTCATGAGTTCCACCTGGTATGGGCCAGAAGAAAAACCAAAATTAGAGACTATTCTATTGCCAATAATCTCATAATATTTTGGTTTTATTTTGACTCTTTAAAACTTTTCTTTAGGTATAAATATTATCTCAAATGTATAAGGTTACTGTGTATCTGTGTGTGTATGTGTTAACTTTCTGTTGTATTATTAATGGTCATATATAGTACTACTGATTCTAGAAATAGGCTTCATCTAGCTCACTATACATGATTTCAGGATTTAGTCAGAAGCAGGTAACTAGGAACTAAGTTTGTGTACCCCAGATGTAGTTAATAGATTATGGTCCTTTAACTACTCCGGTATCTGCTGCATGTGACATTTAAATTGTTTACACTTCCTGCAGTGAACAGTGACCATTCCTAACAGTGACTTTTCAAGTCTCTAAAAGGATCTTGAGGCCCCACAATCATGAATTCACCTGGATTGTGGTAATGCCACTAAGCTGATGAACACCACCCACAGGTCAGCTTTGGACTACAAACTTCAAAGCCATTAGGCTAAGATGGTCCAGCCTCACAGACTACTCTAGTCAGGACTTGAGATAAACCTTTCACCCTCCCATCACACTGAGACTGGACAATAGCTAGCTCTCCCATAAATTGATTTTACATCAACGTTTCAGGGTACCTTAAAGATATTATCACCGCCAGACAGCAGTAAGTAATTTTAAGAAAACAAAGCCTATATTCTGAAAAGGAAGGATGGGTGGATTTTGGTTATTCCTTAGATATTTGTCATAGTTTAGTGGGTTTGGTCACAAGTTGTTATTGATCATGATCAGGGAGGAAACTAAGCAAAGGAAATTAGATTTAGGGATCTCATTCTGAAAAGAAAAAGGGAGATACAGAAATTATAGGATAAAAGGGTAGACTGTTGTATCTACTTTCAAGCTAAAAAACCAACTACTACGCTCAAATATTTTACCTTGGTATGGATTTTTGTATATTGATACAAATTTAAGATTACTTTTGTTATACTGTATATATGTTTCTACTCTTGTTTAAGATATTTTTGTATATCGAAACAAAATTAAGGTGATTCTTGTTATTCTGTATTCTGTTTCTATTTCTTATTTAAGTTATTGGATCTATGCAGCTCATTTTAAAAATGTAATGTATAGTCCAGACTGGCCTTGAACTCATGATCCTCCTGCCTCCCCATCCTTCAGCAAATCCTACCGGCATGTGCTACCACAACCAGGGCATAGAACAGGAGGAGAAGAGGGAGGGGAAACTGTGGTTGGTATATAAAATAAATAAAATAATTAATTAAAAATGTAATATAAAGTTTTAGTCCTTGAAAGCCATTTAGGATAATAAAGGAATACAGGTTAATAGCTAGTCATCTATAACAATCAAACTTATAATGTTGTTAGATATGTTTACAAGGTCATCAGAGACATAGTTTAAATAGATAGTCTTCAAACACTTCAGAGACCTAGAGAATATGGTATTTTAATGTTCTCATAACAGAGTAAGACATGTCTGGCCCTAGCAGCACCAATCTACTTCATAAAAGGATGATGAGCATTGAAGAATCATATGGAGTTTGCTTTCAATGTGGAAAAGGTATCCACTGGCAAGAAACTGCCCTTGCCATGATTGCTGACAATATGCTATCCAAATNGGACTACCTGGATTGCCCTCTTTCTTATGATTTACATATGTTATCTAATTATAAATAATCTACATATTAGTCCTCTACCTGAAGTATCAATAGCAAAGATTTTCTCCAGTTCTCTAGGACATCCCCTCAAGTAAATGCTTCTTTTGCTAGGAAGGACCCCTTTACTTCCCTGAGAAACCACTTGTGAACTACTTCCAGGATTTCTTAAGTAGCTGGTGTTTTACTCCATCCTAGCCTGTTCCTAAACCTTCAACTCTTTGAGCTACTCTGCTCTAACAGTTTCAGAGTTTGTTGCACTTTGGCCTCTGAGGCATTTGGCATTGACTATTTACAGGGTGACACACAGGAGATAGAATTCATTTATTTATTAACTTACTTTTAGTAAGAGAGACAGGGTCTCTCTCCATAGCTCTGCATGTCCTGGAACTAACTATGTAGACCAGGCAAGCTATGAACTCACAAAGATCTGCCTGCTTCCTCTGCCTCTGCCCCTCTGTTTCTGCCTCTGCCTGTCTGTGTCCCTCCATAAAGAGTGCTGGGAGTAAAGCCAGGTGGAATCAAGTTTCTTTCTCTACACGTGGTTAACCAGATTTCCCAGCATCATTCAATGAAGACACCTATGTTTGCCATGGTGCATTTTTGGTACCTACCTAAAATCCCAAGAGACTTAACTGCATGTATTTACAACTGGAGCTCAACTCAGATTCATTTTGCTCAAAGTCCACTTTGTGACAGTTAAAGACTGTACTCAGTACTATGGCTATGAATCACTGACCTCGTATGAGATTTGCTTATGCTATGCAGGTATTTTATGATTCTATGGTAAAGTTACAACTGCTTTTCTACTTCTTGGAAGAACAGCATCAAAATTTTATTAGGGGATTGTATTCAACCTGTCAATAGATTTTTTTCAAGGTGTAGCTCTTTTCAAAATATCTAATCCCTAACATCTGTGTAGGCCTAATACTGTCCATTCTAACAAGGGCTATTTGCTGTCCAGACTCACCCATTAGAAAATGTTAATGAAGCTGAGTGGTGGTGGCACACACCTTCAATCCCAGCACTCTGGAGGCAGAGGTAGGTGGATCTCTGTGAGTTTGAGGCCAGCCTGGGCTACCAAGTGAGTTCCAGGAAAGGCGCCAAAGCTACACGGAGAAACCCTGTCTCGAAAAACCAAAAAAATAAAAAGAAAAAGAAAAGAAAATGTTAACGAGGCCAGCATAAGAAGATCCCTCCACCAATTTCCAATGATCCTCACAGGGACAAGTTTGGGTACAAGAGAATGATGGAAAGCAATAGCTTAGGGAGGCCTCTGGTTTTTATCACTCTCTGTATGCTGCCTTAACTACAGATTTGGGCACTTCAATGAGATGAATGTGCTTCACTTTACACCTTAGGAGTAGTATCCAGGCATTTGGATGGATATCTTCTAACTTTGAGATGATTATTTTAATCTTTATGTTTTCAAATGAAGTATCATGTAGAAATAGCTCAAATAAAGCTCACGAAACAGTTTTCATATTAAAGCAATTAACAAAATGCTATACTTGTATTAGAATTATTCTCATTGAATTTAATTCTCATTGTATTATTCAGTGAACAGTTTTTTTCTAACTGTATATTTTATACTGAGTACACTTATTCTGTTACCAAGACATACCCATTCCTTACCTCTCACCACAGATCTTAGGTACTGTTGTTCTGCTTCACAGCATTGCCTCCGATTTCATAAATGTATGTATGTATAGATAGATAGATAGATAGATAGATAGATAGATAGATAGATAGATAGATATGTGTAATCTAAGATCCATAGAGAGAGACAGCATATAAAGATAACTGTCTGGGACTGCATACATTGGGTACAATATGGTTATCTTAGGTTACATACACTCTCCTGCAAACATCTTGACTGAATTCATCATTTTAGTTGAAATGAATTCTACTGTATGTAAACATCACATATTCCTTATCCATTACACTGTTATTGAACACCTATTTTGGGCCCTAACCCAAATGTTGCTGACAATGCTGCAATAGCAATAATAGATTCAATGCCTGGGGAGAGTATGGATGGGATATGTGGTAGACCTGATTTGATGTTTAAAGACACTCCATACTGAAATACAGAGAGGGTAGAATGCTTCATGTTATACCTACCACCTTATTACTGGTTCCTTATGGAAGCGATCGATACTTGGAAGTCCTTACTTTCAGTTAACTCTCCACTTATATTCTCTAGCATCTAGAAAGACCATTTTCCACCAGGACCTGGGATTCAAATGGAAGTAATGTCTAAAATGACAAGTCAAGTTACCATGACTCTCCCTGACTCCCTCTACTATGAACTGTTAAGCTCCACTTGCCATAGAGCTAGCTATCACTGCATCAATCTGTTCAACTACTTCTTCCATTCTCCATCAATCTGAGTATATATCACTAAAATATAATATTGGGATGGTCATTTTATTATGGNGTAAAAAGCCATGCTACACTATGCTACCCGACTTCTCCAGCTCTCACATTCCATTGTACTCCTGCTTGCATGACAATCCCTAAGCTTTGTATGGACTGCTTTGTGCATGATCCTTCTCTGAGTATCAGGCAGTCATCTTACCACAACAGCAGCCATTGAGTCTCAGCAGCCTAAACAATCACAACTCTCTCCATCAACATCAAAAACAAATGCCAAAGGATGTCCAAGCAAGGAGGCAGACTGTAACAGTTACATCTGCACCTGCACATACACTAATCTCCTGCACAAGAAACAAAGGTTTAGAAGAGAAATGTAGAGACCCATCTCTTCCATTCAACAAAACAATAGTAGTTGGCTTCCCAGTGGGACCTATGACCTCCTCAGTCAGAGGAGATTTTGTTGTGGATCACAGTAAAAGATACACTGTTCATACACTCCCAATTCAAATTGGAAAGTTCTTGCTAATATACTTAATTCAGGATTCTCAAGAATANGATTTGCCTTTCCAACACACCTTGTGACTAGTCTGAAAGATTCACAGTAGTTCATTACTTTACACATTTGCATAACTGTTCTGGAGAGAATGATTTTAACCACAAGAGTCTAGGGGAAGTACAAAGAGGCAGATGACATTTAGTTAATGGGAACAGTCTATGAACAGGGAATGAAGCAGAATTATAGAAATCCACAAGCTCTTCTTTCTAATAGCTGTGCCAATACTGTAGGAAGTTGAGAACTTCCTACATGAGAACAAGAAATAAGCAGTGCCAACTGTTAAGAGTAAACTTTTAAGTTATGTAGTTAACAGGATGATAGGGAAAAAACTGGTATATCCTCCATAGGAGATAGAGTAGTACAGAATGAAGAATGAATTGTAGACCCTTCAAGACACCTGGAAACCATGCCTTTGGCCAAATCATGCTATTATGCAGCCCTCCTGGCCAAAGCAAATTCAGATGTTCTGACCTTGACTAAGGCCTTACTGGCGAGCCTCTGAGGGCCCCCACAGATTCCCCCTTCTTTATAATGTAAATGGTCCCTTGGACCCCACAGATGTCTGTGCCTGTTTTAGGTTGCCTTCTTCAACCATCCAGTCTTACCCACTTTGAAACACACATTCTACCATGTGTGCCATGTCTTAGGTTGACAGTTGGTAAGATGAACTTATCTGTCTTTGGCTACCAGCCTCTGGCAAGGGAGGTTGCAGAGCTTAGCTCTATGCAGCTCTCAATCAGCTTTCCACTAAGCTTGCAAGTAGCTGGAATAATCATAGCAATATACCTGCTCCTTATGGCTTCTATACCTCCTAGTAAAGGAGTAGAAGATGATCAAGATGGAATGGCCTTTTTTAATGGGTCCAGAGGATGACTGTGGCTTATAATAATATTTTGGTTTTGCCCAATCACTGGGCATGCTTTAGTGAAACATTTCACTATTAGGATAAGAATATGTACCATATCAAGCTGATGAAAGGATATGCCGGCTGTACTTTCAGGAGGGAGGCTAAAATCTCTTTAGATTATGGATTAGCCTATTGGAAAATGTCTGCTGTGAATCAAACAGTGAAGGAGAAGAGAATAGGAATCTCACTTACACAACTTAAGTAATACATAGCTCTCTGAACAGATGAAGATAGGTTTCTTCTGTATCCCAGAATCTAATCAATATTTATATATATAATTCAGCTATTATTTGGCTTAAAAGGGCTTATTGGGAAATATCATTTTTACTATTTTCTACAGAGAAAATATTTTCCAGTTTCAAGTAACTCTGGACTTTTGAATTATAACCTGTTTTTATGATCAAAATAATAAATAAATAAATAAATAAATAAATAAATAAATAAATAAATAAAAANAAAGAAAGAAAGAAATAAACAGGTCCAGGATGTCTACATCCTGTTTTAGCTCTATCAAACCTTTTTTTTTAATCAGTAATTGTAAAAAGAAGTGGCTACACACACCCAGTTATATTCAGCATGGTATTTAAAATGAATTCTTAACTTTAGCCCTTGAATCTCATCTCTTACTACTTACTTATTTTGAGATACTTGGTGCACATGTCCTGCAGTCTGACTAGATTGAAACAATGTTCCTGCAGTGGTAGTGGTGGGAACCATCAAGGAAATTAGGGCCTAGCAATTACCAACCCAGCCATTCTGAGATATCTACTCAAGGCCTTTTAAATTCCTTGGCAAAACTGTAACCTCTTATCATCATACCATGGTTTACTAACATTAACAGGTTAACATCATAATTCTAGCACACAATTGGTAACATTACAATTCTTACAAACTTACATCAAAAAGCAAACTCTTAATAAAACTATTTAATTTTCTAAATTTTAGCAAACATCCAAAAGCAATCTCTTGATAGAACTATTTACATTTCCTGCTAACAAAACATAGGGTGCATTAACACAGGCAACATTGATCCATCCAAGGGACAAGTTCTTTTCCCTCTCCTAGAATCTAATACATTGCTGCCACCAGCGTCAAAAGATATGTTTGAGCTGTCCAGTCCTCAAATACCACACAGCAGCAAAAACTTTGTCTCAACTCCTCCTCATCTGTCTGGGGGCCTCTTCAGTCCCCTTCCCTTCCCAGACTGCAGGATGGAACATTGGAGGTTCAGCAAATCTCACTCCAATTCTTCTGGGGGAACATCAACAGCTACAGTGCCATCAGGGCCGGCATTCCTCTATTCCACGCACCATAGCAAGCACTCAGGTAGCCATTGAGCTTCATTTTCATCCTGTGAAAGAACACAAACATGCCCTCGACCCCATATTAAAACAAGGTTGGGACCCTTCCATAATCCAGGGCAAGGATCTTCCCATTTCACCTGAGCAAAAGTCACTCAAGTGCTGTCAAACAAAAATCTATCCACAGCAGACTCATGGGCATCCACATTCAAAAAATTCAAAATGAAAAGGGCATGATTCAATGCATTATGAGGTGACTNGGGGTATAACTCCCCCTCTTAATTTTTTGAAGCTGCATCTTGAGACTGCTAAGGGCTCGCTCAATGATGCCTTGTCCTTGAGGATTATAAGGAATGCCTGTTTTATGGTCAATTTGCCATTTAAAAATGCTTTACTAATATATCTAGGTCCATTATCAGTTTTAATAACTTTTGGTATCCCCATATAGGAGAAACATTTCAGGCAATGAGCAACTACATGCTTAATGGCTTCTCCAGATTGTGCACACCATCAAAAATTCTCAATAACTATCTATTGTCACATGCATATATTTTAATTTACCAAATTCCACAATATGAGTAATATCCATTGCCATAAATGATTAGGAAGAAGGCCTCAAGGATTTGCCCCCAAGTGAGGCACAGACAAATACTGCTGACACACCTTACATTGTTTCATGATCTGACGAGCAACAAAAAAGGCCAAATTGTTTTCTTAAATTTCTGCTATTCTGATGATGAAAGGCCTGTGACTGTTGAGCTAATTCTACCTGGAATAAGGTGATCATCTGTGTGAGCTTATCAGCTGACTCATTACCATTGGCTAAAGGGCCAGGAAGACTGGAATGAGCTCTAATATGACCCACAAAGCATGGTAACTTTCTTTGATGAATGGCATCTTGAATTTGCTGAAACAGCATCCTAACCTGACAATTACTAGTCCCAATGCAGGGAACAGTTTCTATAACTTGAAGAGCTCTATAAATATAATGACTATCTGTATATAAATTAAACAAAATATCTTTAAGAATCTGAACAACCATAGCAACAGCTCGCAGCTGAACTTCTTGAGCTGAAGCAGGTACAGTCTGAACCACATGTCCTTTTCCATTAATTACACAGGCTGCTCTTCCATTAGATGAGCCATTAGTAAAAACTAAAGCAGCATCTTTCACTAGAATTTGCATTACTATGTTAGGGAAAATAAAAGAATGCATCTGAGCAAATTGTAATAATTGATCAGCAGGAAAATGATTATCAATATGTCCTAGAAATTGTGCAAAAGCAATATCCCAAGAATCAATGATTTGGAATAACCAATCAACTTGTTGTTTAGTAAAAGGAACATTGATCACATTTGGTTCTTTACCAAAATATGGCTTAGATTCTACCCAGCTTTTTGGCACAAGACATACTACAGCTTCATAATATGGATTTATTACCTTTGCTGGTGAAACAGGAAGGTGTAACCATAAAAGAGGACTATTTTGCCATAATACTGAAAGGGAAAAATCAGTAGCCCTCTTGAGAGACGTCCACCCCATCTAAAGGTATTTGCTGACCAGCAGTTTTAGAGCTGACCAGAGGTTGAACTTGTGTGAAGATAGGGCTGAAACAATAAATCTATATATCCAGGATTTGGCAAAACAGGATATGGGGAATGATGGATTCAGCTGACCAAAGACTGAACTTGTATGGAGACAGGACTGGAAAAAAAATTATATATATATATATATCCTAGACTCAGCAAAACAGGATATAGGGAGTGAAAAATGTATGTCTCTGTAGATACCCTGCATCCTGTCAGCCACTAGTAATTTCATGCTTATAGTTCAGCAAGTAACTTCAAATAACTTCCTCACCCCTAGCCCCCTCGTCGAATCCTGAGATATGTAACCCTCTGCATGTAAATCTTTCCTATATAAACCCCCTGAAGTGAGTGCCCAGGACTTCCTCCTTCTCTCTCTGTGATGAGATATGGGGCCAGGTCCCTGCATGGGCTTAAATAAAGAAACCTTTTGTTTTTGCATCAGAAATCGGCTCCTTGGTGGTCTTCTTGGGGAAGGGCTCATGACATGGGCACAACAATACTACTGTAGGAGTGTGTCTAGTGTGCAAGATATATGATTGCCAGGGTTGATCATAATTAATATAATGTACTTGCTGATACTGAATATCATTCTCAACCTGTCAAAGAACCTGTCTAACTTTTTCAGTTAACTGAAAATTAGGATCACTATCTCCTTTTAAAATATCACTTGAGAGTTCCAAATCACTGGTAGATAATTTTAAATAAGTTTGCAGCCATTGAATATCCTCTAATAACTTTTGAAAATCATTCAAAGTTTTTTTTTACCCATCCTTTCTTATTTCTAATTTCTGAGGCTTTAATTCCTTAGGGTATAATACATGTCCTAGATATTAAAAGGGTGGCTGTCTTTGCACTTTCTCTGGGGCTATTACTAACCCTTCACAGTCAAGGCCATGCTGAAGCTGTCCATATGTGGCAAACAAAAGTCCTTCAGTTTTATGGGCAAGCAAAATACCATCCATATAATGAATACTATAAACTTGTAGAAATTGATCTCTATCATCTTGGATAGCTAGAGCCACAAATATCCGACACAATGTTGGACTATTGGCCATTCCCTGGGGCAAAACTTTCCAATGAAATCTCTTCATGGGCTCTTTAAAATTAACTGATGGAATGCTAAATGCAAATCTTTTGACAATCTTGGGCGAGTCAAAGGCATGGTATAAAAAAACAGTCTTTTAAAAGCTAAAATAATATATTATAAGTATCCTTTGGTTTGGCTGTAAGGGAAGGCAATCCAGGCTGCAAAGCACCCATTGGCTGCATGGTCTCATTAATTTTTCTTAAGTCTTGCAATAATCTCCATTTCCCTGACTTCTTTTGATCAGGAAAATAGGAGAATTTCAGAGAGAATTAGAGGGCTCAATATGACCACCATCCAACTGTTTCTGTATTAACTGCTGGATGGCTTATATTTTCTCTTCTGTCACACACCAGATCATCAGAATTCCAAGTTATAGGATCTACATGGAGTACAGGCTACTTAATGGCCCTCCCTAAAAATACCCTAATCCATCCCTGTTAGACCTTTCTTGAGAAAGCAAAGATGATATTCGTACATCATTGTTTTTTCCTAAATCCTGATTAGGTAACAGCCCTTGTTGAAACATTTGTTTGGCGACAATTGCATTGGGGCTATATAAATATACTCCCATAAGGCTCATAACATCTTGACCCCACAAATTTACAGGCAAGTGGTGAACAATGTATGACCAAAAAATTCCTTCATAACTTCCTTCATCTTTCCAGGAAAGTTCATTGCTACTCTGCTCAGGACTCTGAGTTTGCCCAATCCCTTGCAGCTNTGTAATAGTCTCCATTTGGCCACATTGAAAACCACTGACTGGCAGTAATAGCAGACATACCCACCACACCAGTATCTAGAAGACCAGAGAAACTCTTCTCATTTATAAACAAAATGAGTTCTGGGCACTGTGGATCTATGGCTTGTAGCTAATAGGCATCAGATGAACTAAATCCATCCTCTCCTCTCTTATCCCTTTTAACTTGATTTCTTGTTTGCAACTGGGGAAGTAAAATTAATTGTGCAAGTCTCTGGCCTGTCCCTACCACAGAAATTCCATTAGATGANTGAGTCATTACCTTGATTTCTCCTACATAATCAGCGTCTCAATTACTCAGGAAGCAACAAAGACCCCCTGCATGGTGGTACTACTTCTCCCCAGCAATAACCCTACAATGCCTTCTGGCAAAGGCCCATAAACACCAGTAGGAATGGCCTGTATCCCCATTTCAGGAGTTAAAACTGTGAAGATGGAAGAGCTGAGATCTAATTCAGCACTATCTGGGGTTGCTCTGTAGAAGTCCTGAATGGATTTCTTTGTGGAGAGACAGACTGCAGAATCACCTCCAAAAAACTGCTCTCTTGGGGCCTGGGGCTGGTCCCTATATCTATTTCTCTGCAAAGGATTCCCCTGGGTATCCTTCCTTGATAGACCTTCATTAGCCCAGTGCTTCTCTCTCTTGCATCTCAAGCACAACCCAGGTCCCTACACTTTTTATCTTATCAGGACACCATTTGATCTGGTGCCCCACCTGTCCACACCCAAAGCAACTTACAGGAGGACCAATAGCTCTCCCTCACCTTGGGCCATGATTTCTTTGTTGGTAAAGATCATCCTTGACTGTCTTTCCCTGTAATGCAGCAGCCATAACTATCCCCCGATTATATGAAGGCCCAATATCTGAGCAAAGCTGAATATAATCAGAGTTCTTGCCCTTCTTTCTAAAGGGTCTCAAAATGGGCTGACAAGCTGCATTAGCATTTTCATAGGGAAACTGTTTGACCAGCAAAAGTCCCGCTTCTGAATCATCAATTAACATGCTTGTTGTCTGTATTAAGCTAGAGACAAAATCTTGAAATAATTCATCATGTCCTTGCCTTATCTTTGTTAAATCCTCAGTCTGCCTTCCAGAAGATGGAAGCTTATTCCATGCCTTCTTGGCAGCTGCACTAACCTGGGCATACACTACTACCACATCAAAATTTAACTGCTGATTTGTGTTCTGATAAAGGCCTTCTCCAGCAAGCATATCAAAAGCAGTGGGAATTTGTTGGGCCTAATTTATCTCAGCTGTGACTTGACATTGTTCCACAAATTCACTTTTCCACAACAAATAATCCCCTCCTGAGAGGCAAGTTCTGACCACCTGTTTCCCATCCCCGGGAAGCAAGGCTTCTCAAGTCAGGTTTTCTAGCAGAGCCTGGGTAAAGGGAGCCTTGGGTTCATGCTGACAGCATGCCATTTTTAATTCTTTGAGTGGTTTAAATGGAATTGGAACATGCACCCATACAATATTACCCTGGGTGTCTCGCTGTTCAATTACTAGGAACATTTGTAATCCTTGAATATCTTCCCCTCTGCTAACAGCTTCTCTAACACTGGCTTGCAAGGGAGATGCATAGCTAACAGGGTTTGCCAAGCTCCAGGAGGCTTTTGCACCATAGCAATCATAGGTGACTTTTCCACTCTGCTAGATGACCCCCCCAGGTGGATCTAATCCTGCCACTACCATAGGAAGAGGAGTGCCCTTCTGAGAAGGGGAGACTTGCAGAGCCTCCAAATTTCAAAAGGAAATTACTAAATCTCTCAAGCCCTTTACCTCCTCCTTTGTCTCATCCCAAGATTTCTGCTCAAGCAATTTTGTAAAGGCGTCTGCATCTAGCAGCTCCTCCACCGGGGCAGAGTGTTTTGTTTTACCTATGTCTGCTTCAGGGAAAATCATCCTC
Source organism: Neotoma lepida (assembly GCA_001675575.1). Lineage (NCBI taxonomy): Eukaryota > Metazoa > Chordata > Mammalia > Rodentia > Cricetidae > Neotoma > Neotoma lepida. The sequence continues at coordinate 43,267 of LZPO01008477.1, read as the reverse complement.
TGCCACTCAGGACACAGTTCTACACCTGTCTCTTATACACATCTAGATGTGTATAAGAGACAGGTTCTACACTGTCCCGAATAAGCATCCACTGGGACCTTTTCAGGCCCATGCTCATCATAATGCTGTTGGATTTTTACTCCAATTCTCCCCCATGCTTCTGCATCCAGGGTCCCAGAGTTGAGAAACCAAGGACACAGCTCCTCTACAAACTAAAACTTTTTGTACTTGCTGCTCTACCTTAACTCCCCTGGCTTTCAAACTATCTCCAACTGAATGTACACACAACCATCTACTATTACCCTGCCCCATATTTACAATTTTACTCCCCCTCAAAAAAAATTCACTGTACCACCATTATTCTTATCTGAGCATGCTTACTTCAAAAGTGGTATTCCTTCACTTTTATCCTCCATATTCAGGTCTCACATTTCAGTGCCATTTGTCGGGATACCAGCCCTGACCTGTGGAAGGGTTCGTGAATGGAAGAGTGAGGAACTGAGAAATAATAGGAAGAAATATAGACTTCGAAAAAGAAAAAGGTAGAGATGCAAGATAGCTTATGGAGGGCTCTTGATCAATACCACAGATGTCTCATGTTTATTCATGATGGGCTTTTTATACATCAGCAAGGGGAGAGGCAAAAGACCTCCCTCTTCAAGGGTCAAGGTATAAAGTACCAACAAGTATAGACTGTTCAAAACACCTAGTAACCATGCCTTTGGCCAAATCATCTTATTATGCAGCCCTGCTGGGCAAAGCAAGCTCCGACTTTCTGACCTTGAGTAAGGCCTTACTGGGGAGCCTCTGTAGGCCCACACACTAGGTGCAGACCTTTTCTTCTCACTCCGATTCCCAGATACAATCCTACAATCTTATCACTAGCTTTATAGCAGAACACTCTTGGCAGCCTTGCTTTCTGTCCCCTGCTATCATCTCCTGTGGATCCCAAAGATCTTCCCCTTCTAACCTTCTATCTCCCACATATTGCCTTGTCCCATACCAAAACACCAGTATGCTCCCCTGGCTAAACCAAGGGCTACTTGTCCCTTGTGCAACAAGTAGGCAGAAGGAAGAGCCACACCTCTCCCACTACTCCTGAGACCCAATCCCCCCAGTCTCACCCACAGCTCTGCAGCACAAAACCTGCTGTGCTCTCCCTTTTCTCACAAAGACCTCCTTAAACCTTGTCTACACAAAATCGACTCAGTAGCCCACTCTCTAACATAAGCAGGCATTCCCTGTGTACATACCCGTGAGCAGGCAAGGAAAACAGGCAACTGACAAAAATAGTAATCTCTGAAACCCCAGAGGGGAAACAAACCAAGAAATAAAACATCCACTTAACAAAAACAAATGCAGACACCTAGAACTTATACTTATCCCAAACCCAAATACTTAGAGGACAGCAGAACGACACAGTGAATAACAGTCAGGGCTATATGTCCCCACTAGATCCCAGCTATTCTTACACAGAAGGCACTGAATATTCAAACATAGGTGTACATGCAAAAGCAAAAACAAAACAAGCAAATGATAAAAATCCATTAAATAAAAACATATGAAGATGATAGAGTCCCTCAAATAAATCCCTTAATCGAGTCTAGGACAAAATAATTGGAGGACCGGAATAAATCCAGGAACACAAAAACAAAACAGTGGAAGAAAACAAATGAAACTGTTTAAGACCTAAAAATGGGAACAGAATCAATAAAGAAAATACAACCTGAGGGTGTTCTGGAAATGAAAATTTTAGGGATCTGAACAGAAACTACAGAGAATACCAACAGAATACAAGAGATGGAAGTGAGAATCTCAAGCTTTGAAGATATGATAGGAGAAATAGATACATTGGCCAAAGAAAATGTTAAATCTGAAAAACTGCTGACACAAAACATTGAGGGAAAAAAGGAGCATTATGAAAGGACCAATCATACAAATACTTGGAATAGAAGATGAAGAACCTTAGCTCGAAGGCCCATAAAATATTTGCAATGGCCAGGCAGTGTTGGCACACATCAATCCTAGCACTTAGGAGGCAGAAGAGAGGCAGGTGAATCTCTGTGAGTTCAAGGCCAGTCTGGTTTACAGAGTGAGTTCTAGGACAGGCTCCAAATCTACACAAATAAACCCTGTCTCAAAAAATAATATTTGCAATGAAGCCATAGAAGAAAAATTTCCTAAACTAAAGAAGGAGATACCTGTCAAGGTACAAGAAGCATCCAGAACAGCAAATAGACTGGACCAGAAAAGAAATCCCTTGCCACATAATTCTCTAAGCACTGAACATCAGTGGAGATTCAGAAAGCCAGAAGGGCCTGGACAGATGTGCTGCAGACTCTAAGAGACCACAGATACTATACCCTGTAAAATGTTCAATCACCATAGATGGAGAAAATAAATTATTCCATGATAAAGTCAAATTTAACAAATCGAGCATTGGAGAAGGTGCTAGAAGGAAAATTTGAACCTAAGGAGGTTAACTACACCCTTGAAAACACAGGGAGAGCACTGAGCTCAGTTATGGCAGGGATTTTAAGGTGTAAAGGATAGGGGTATAATGGAATTCCAGATTCAGATGGGGATTGAACTCCTGATTGGGCAGGTGTGAAGTAACATAAGTTTGTAAAACAGGGATTGGTACTGGAATTGCTGCAAAAAAAAAAAACTGGCAATCAATATACAAGTGATATAAGTTATAGAGCATTTACTACTTGTTTGTCTTAATTCTGATTGGTCTTCTCCAGGGTACAGTTTGTGGCTTTTCCTGGTTATTGTAATGACGAGGCCTAGCCCCAGTATTGTTAGTCTGCAGACTGTTATGGCTGCACTAATGTTAAGTTAGGCCTCTTCAAACGTCACCACCCACTGCCAGCTAACCGTCTTCCTTAAAACAGACCCAATAACCCAGACTGCATCCTTTTTCCTGGGCTCAATACTAGGGCCCACAGCCACAGCAGCCTTACTAGAGGCCAAGCTGATCCTAGGACCCCCAAATAAGACACCATACCAGCAAAAAAAAAAAACCTTTAAGCCTGCCCAACAACTCTAGACTGTACCCCACCCCATAGGCTCTATATCCTGGTCTACAGCTTCTGAAGAAGACCTCCCCTTTACCAGAGGCCAGGCCAGACCTAGAGACCCCTGGCCTACAACTTCAGAAGCAGACTTTACTTTTACCAGAGTACAGACTGGATCTAGGGATCCCAGCCCTGGCAGCTATACTGGAGGCCAGGCTAATCCTAGGAACCCCAGAGACGAGACCAGATCTAGGGACCAGAGGCTGTACCCCCTCCCCTGGGCTCCATATCCTGGTCTACCACTTGGGAAAAACACTATAGTTTTATCAAAGGTCACACTGGATCTAGTGACCCATAGCACCAAAATCCCCAGATAGGACACCGTACTGGATCTGAAGACNTGCTAATCACCAGAACTCTTGACCATTTAGGACAGAAGGCCAGAGATGAAGAGAAACACGGAAATAAAACACTTATTCCACAAAGACAAACACCAGGAATCAACATCTAGACCAATAATCACCCAAATCTAGATGCCTAAATGCCAGTGTAAGAACACAATAACAGGAAAGGCAATATGGCATCACCAGAGCCCAGCTTTCCTATGATAGCTATACCTGAGCAATCCAACACAGCTAAAGGACAAGAAAACAACCTTAAAATGAAGAATATAAAGGTCCTTAGAGAATATATGAAAAAATCTTTTAAAGCGATTGAGGAAAAGACAAATAAAAAATTGGAAGAAATCAATAAATCCCTAAAAGAAAGCCAAGAAAAATCAAACAAACAGATTAAGGAAACTTTTCAAGACCTTAAAATGGAAATAGAAGCAATAAAGAACACACAAATAGAGAGAATCTTAGAAATGGAAATTCTGGGTAAGGGAACATGAAATACAGATGCAAGCATCACCAACAGAACACAAGAGATGGAAGAGAGTATCTCGCACATTGAAGACATGAGACAGGAAATAGATTCATCATTTGAAGAAAATGTTAAATCTAAATAATTCCTAACACAAAACATCCAGGAAATCTGGGACACTATGAAAGGACCAAACATAAAAATAATAGGAATAGAAGGAGAAGAAACCCAGCTCAATAACCCAGAGAATATATTTAACAAAAACATAGAAGAAAATTTTCTGAACCTAAAGAAGAACAAGCCTATAAAGGTACAAGAAGCTTACAGAACACCAAATAGATTGGATCAGAAAAGATAATACCCTCACCACATAATAATCAAAACACTAAACATACAGAACAAAGAGAGAATATTAAAATCGGTAAGGGGAAAAGGTCAAGTAACATATAAAGGGAGACCTATTAGAATCTCCCCTGATTTCACAATGGAGACCCTAAAATTCAGAATGGCCTGGACTGATGTCTTGCAGAGTCTAAGAGACCATAGATGCCATCACAGGCTAATATATTCAGCAAAATTGTCAATCATCATAGTTGGAGAAAACAAGATATTTCATGATAAGTCAAATTTAAACAATATCTACTCCACAAACCCAGCCCTTTAGAAGGTACTAGAAGGAAAACTACAACCCCAGGAAGTTAACTACACCCACAAAAACACAGGCAATAGTTAATCTCACACCTAGAAAACCCAAGGAAGGAAAACATACAAATAGACATAAGACAAACAAACACAGACATACACACACGCACACACACACACTATCAACAACAACAACAAAATAAAAGGAATTAACAATAATTGTCATTAATATCCCTCAATATCAATGGGACTCAATTATCCAATAAAAAGACATGGGCTAACAGAATGGCTACAAAAACAGAATGTATCATTCTGCTGCATATAAAAAACACACCTCAACATCAAAAATAGATATTACATCAAAGTGAAGGCACAGAAAAACATTTCCCAATCAAATGGACCTAAGAAGTAAGCTGGTGTAGCTATCCTCAATATCTAGCAAAATAAACTGCCAACCAAAATTAATCAAAAGAGATGGAGAAGGGCATTTCATATTTATCAAAAGAAAAATTCACCAAGATGAAGTCTCAATTCTGAACACCTATGCCCCAAATATAAGGGCACCCACATTTGAAAAAGAAACATTACTAAAGCTTAAATCACACATATGGCCCCACACAATAATAGTGGGAGACTTTCACTCTCACCAATAGACAGGCCTGCAAAACAGAAATTAAACAGAGAATTAACTGAACTAAGAGACATTATGACTGAAAAGGACCTAACAGATATCTACAAACATTTCACCCAAAAACAAAAGAATATACCTAAAATACGAATTCCTAAATGGTCTTATAATAAAAAACCCAGAGTCTGATATTGGTGTAAATGCTGAAAGATCAGAGAGACAAAGGAACAAGCCATGTCTTACCTCTAGGAATCCTCAGTCTGAAAAAAGCCTCAGCCAAAAAGCCTTTAGTTAATGTCTCCTCACGCCTTATATACCTTTTCCCAGCCAGTCATTAAAGGCGTGTGTGCTTCCCAAGTACTGGGATTAAAGGTGTGTGCCACCACTGCCTGGCTCTGTTTCTCTGCCTGGCTCTGTTCATCTCCCAGACTGAGTCAATCTCATGTAGTCCAGGGTGGCTTTGAAATCACAGAGACCCAGATAGATCTCTGCATCCCAATTGCTAAGATTAAAGGTGTGTGCCACCACTATCTGGCCTCTATGTTTAATCTAGTGGCTTGTTCTGTTCTCTGATCTTCAGGTAAATTGTATTAGGGTGCACAACATATCACTACATATACGTTCTTCTCAGCACCTCATGGATCCTTCTCCAAAACTGACCATGTACACAGCCACAAAGCAAATACCACAGATGCAAAAACAAAATTAAAATAACTCTCTGTATCTTAACAGATCACCATGGATTAAAGCTGTATTTCCACAATAAAAACAACAGAAAGCCTACAAACTCATAGAAATTGAACACTGATTTACCACTGGGTCAAGGAAGAAATAAAGAAAGAAGTTAAAGACTTCTTAGAATTTAACAAAAATGAATGCACAACATACCCAAACATGGAACAAAATGAAAGGAATGCTAAGAGGAAAGGTCAAAGCACTAAGTGCCATCGTGAAGAATTTGGAGAGATCTCATACTAGCAACTTAACATGTGAAAGCTGTAGAACAAAACGAAGCAGGCACAAAATAAGAAAGTAGATGGCAGGAAATATTCAAACTCAGGGCTGAAATCAATAAAATAGAAATAAGGAGAAAAATACAAAGAATCAATGAAACAAAGAGTTGGTTCTTCAAGAAAATCAACAAAACAGATAAACCCTTATCCAAACCAACTAAAAGGTAGAGCGAGAGAAAATGTCCAAGTCAATAAAATCAGAAGGAAAAAGGGGGATATAAAAACAGACTCCAAGGAAATCCAAAGAATCATTAGGTCACACTTCAAAAACTTGTACTCCAGCTCCTCGGTGACAGCCCGCCAGTGCTGATTGGGACCAACAGTCCCAGTTTCAGGCCAGTAGGCAGGTCTCCTGCAGACAGCTCAGACCACCACCATCCCCCACCAAATCCTGTAACCCTGAAACCCTACCTCCGGCAAACTCCACTCTCCTCAGAGACAGAGCCCGCCAGTGCTGATTGGGACCAAGAGATGAGTATCCCCCTAGCCGAACACCCCAGCCTCTCGGCTCTGGGCCCAGAGCCACAGCCCTGTGCCCCCACACCACCACCCATTGCAGTCCCAGTTTCTGGCCAGTAGGTAGGTCTCCTGTAAACAGCTCAGACCACCACCATCCCCCACCAAATCCTGTAACCCTGAAACCCCACCTCTGGCAAATTCCATCCTCCTCGGAGACAGAGCTTGCCAGTGCTGATTGGGACCAAGAGGTGAGTATCCCCTTAGCTGAACACCCCAGCTTCTCAGCTCTGGCCCCTGGGCCACAGCCCTGTGCCCCCAACCCATTGCAGTCCCAGTTTCAGGCCAGTAGGCAGGTCTCCTGCAGACACCCAGACCACCACCATCCCCCACCAAATCCTGTAACCCTGAAACCCTACCTCCCGCAAACTCCACGCTTGTGGGAGACTGCAACTGCTCCCTGAAACAGAGCCAGCCAGCAGTGATTGGGACCTAGAGACCAAGAGCTTCCATTGGACCAAGAGTATCAATCGGACCAAGAGAGGCCTCCTGCAGACACAGACACAAAATTGGAAGATATGAAAGAAATGGACAATATTCTGGATAGGTACCACATACCAAAGTTAAATCACAACCAGATAAACTATTTAAATAGACCAATAACCCCTACGGAAATAGAAACAGTCATTAAAAATCTCCCAACCAAAAAAGCCCAGGACCAGATGGTTTCAGCGCAGAATTCTACCAGACCTTCAAAGAAGACCTAATTCCAATACTCTTCAAATTGTTCCACACA
>LZPO01008477.1:2593-30081 GCA_001675575.1 Neotoma lepida | reverse complement strand
AAACGGGAATTAACAAAACACTGGTCAGTAATATCCCTTAATATCAATGGATTCAATTCACCTATAAAAAGACATAGGCTAACAGAATAAATATGAAAACAGGATCCATCCTTCTGCTGCACACAAGAAACACACTTCAATGTAAAGACAGATACTACCTCAAAGTAAAGGGTTGGGAAAAGACTTTTCAATTAAATGGACTTAAGAAGCAAGCTGGTGTAGCTATCCTAATATCTGACAAAATAGACTTCAAACTAAAATTAATCAAAAGAGATCAAGAAGGACATTACATACTCATCACAGGAAAAATCCATCAACATGAAGTCTTAATTCTGAACATTTATGCCCCAATACAAGGGTACTCACATATGTAAAAGAAACATTACTAAAGATTAAATCCTGCATTAAACCCCACACACTAACTGTGGAAGACTTCAACTCCCACTTTCACCAATGGACAAGTCTGCCAGACATAAACTTAACAGAGAAATAAGGGACCTAACAGATATTATGACTCAAATGGACTAAAAAGATATCTACAGAACATTCTACCCTAACAAAAAAGAATATACTTTCTTCTCAGCACTCCATGGAACCTTCTCTAAAATTGATCACATACTCAGTCACAAAGCAAATCTCAACAGAAAAAAAATGTAGTAACATCCTGTACTTTATCAGACCATCATGGCTTGAAGTTAGATTTCAACAACAAAAATTACAGAAAGCCTACAATTCCATGGAAACTGAAAAATGCTCAACTGAATCACCACTGGGTTAAGGAAGAAATAAAGAAAAAAATTAAAGACTTCTTAGAATTCAATGAAAATGAATGTACTACATACTCAAACTTATGGGACACTATGAAAGCAGTACTATGAGGAAAATTCATAGCACTAACTGCCCACATAAAGAAGTTGGAGAAATCTCACATTAGCGACTTAACAGTACACCTAAAAGTTCTAGAACAAAAAGAAGCAAACTCACCCAGGAGGAATAAACACCAGGAAATAATCAAATTGAGAGCTGAAATCAATGAAATAGAAACAAAGAGAAGAATACAAAGAATCAATGAAACAAAGAGTTGGTTCTTTGAGAAAATCAACAAGATAGACAAACCCTTATCCAAACTAACTATAAGGCAGAGGGAGAATATCCAAATTAAAAACTCAGAAATGAAAAGAGCGACAAAAAACAACCAATGAGGAAATCCAGAGAATCATCAGGTCATACTTCAACTTTACATGAAAAAATAAAAAACCCAGGAGAGCTAAAACAATCCTGTATGATACAACAATTTCTGGAGGCATCACCATCCCTGATTTCAAGCTCTACTATAGAGCTATAGTAATAAAAATAGCGTGGTATTGGCATAAAAATTGACATGTGGGCAAATGGAATTGAAATGAAGACCCTTACATTAATTGACACATCTATGAACACCTGATTTTTGACAAAGAAGCCAAAACNGTACAATGGAAAAAAGAAAGCATCTTCTTCAAATGGTGCTGGCACAACTGGATGTCAACATGTAGAAGATTGCAAATAGATCCAAATCTGTCACCATGCACAAAACTAAAGACCAAATGGATCAAAGACCTCAACATAAATTCAGCTACACTGAACCTGATAGAAGAGAAAGTAAGAAGTGGTCTTGAATGCACTGGCACAGAAAACTACTTCCTAAATATAACACCAGTAGCACAGACACTGAGAGTAACAATGAATAAATGGGACCTCCTCAAATTGAGTAGCTTCTGTAAGGCAAAGGACACAGTAAATAAGACAAAATGACACCCTACAGAGTGGAAAAGGTCTTCACCAACCCCACATCTGACAGGAGGCTGATCTCCAAAATATATAAAGAATTGAAGAAATGGATATCAAAATATGAAACAATCAAATTAAAAAATGGGCTACAGATCTAAATAGAGAATTCTCAACAGAAGAATCTCAAATGGCCAGAAGACACTTAAGGAATTGCTCAACATCCTTAGTCACCAGGGAAATGCAAATCAAAACAACTCTGAGATACCATCTTACATCCATCAGAATGGCTAGGATCAAAAACACTGATGACTGCTTATGTTGGAGAGGATGTGGAGCAGGGGGAACACTCCACTATTGGTGGGAGTGCAAGCTTGCACATCCACTTTGGAAATCAGTATGGTGGTTTCTCAGAAAATTGGGAATCGATCTACCTCAAGATCCAGTTATACCACTCTTGAGCATATACCCAAGGCATACTTAATCATTCCACAAGGACATTTGCTCAACTATGTTCATAGCAGCATTATTCATAATAGCCAGAAACTGGAAACAACCTAGATGCCCCTCATCCAAAGAATGGATAAAGAAAATGTGGTACATATGCACAATGGAGTACTACTCAGCTGTAAAAAACAATGACATCATAAAATTTGCAGGCAAATGGATGGAACTATAAAATATCATCCTGAGTGAGGTAACCCAGACTCAGGACAAACATGGTATGTACTCACTCATAAATGGATACTAGATGTAAAGCAAAGGATTACAACCCACAGCTCCACAGAAGCTAGCTAACAAGGAAGACCCTAAGAGGGACACATGGATCACCTTGGGAAGGAGAAATAGATGAGATCTCCATGAGTAAACTGGGGGAGGGGGGCAATAGAGGGTAGGGGATGGGGATGAGAACATGAAAGAATGGAATGGTCAGGCTGGAACAGGGATGGAGTGGGAGAGCAATGAAAGAGATATCTTGATAGAGGGAAACATTATGGGGTAAGGGAGAAACCTAGTGCTAGGGAAGTTCCCAAGAATCCACAGGATGACCCCAGATTAGACTACTAACAATAGTGGAGAGGGTGCCTGAAGTGGCCTACCCTGGTAATCAGATTGGCAAATACCCCTGTCATGATAGAGCCTTCATCCAGTAACTGATGGAAGCAGATGCAGAGATCCACAGTACCAAGCTGAGCTCTGGGAGTCCAGTCAGAGAGAGGGAAGAGGGATTATATGAGCAGAGGGGGGGGGTGGAGGTCAAGATCATGGATGTGGAAATCTACAGAGACAATTGAACCAAGCTCGTAGGAACTCACGAACTTTGGACCAACAGCTGTAGAACCTGAATGGGATGGGACTAGGCCCTCTGCATACAGGAGACAGTTTTGTAGCTTGGTTTGTTTGAGAGGCCCCTGGAGTGGGATCAGGATCTATCCTGGTGCATGAGCTGGCTTTCTGGAGCCCATTACTTATGGTGAGATGTCTTGCTCAGCATTGATGCAGGGAGAAGGGGCTTGGTCCTGGCTCAATTGAATGTACTAGGCTCTGCTGACCCCCCATGGGAGCCTTTACTCTTTTGGAGGAGGGGATGAGGGTGGGTTGGGGGGAGGCTGAGGAGGGGATCTCTGGTTGGTATGTAAAATGAATGAAAATTTTCTTTAAAAAAGATTGGTATGATAAGTACTTCAGGTCTCTGAAGAATACATTAGAAGATGGAAAGAGTTCACAAGATCAAGGATCTAAAGGATTAACATGGTAACAAAAAAAAGAAGCCATGCTACTAAGAGCAAACTACAGATTCATGTACTCCCCATCACAATGCCAGAGCAATTCATTACATACCTTGAAAGGAGAATGCTCAACTTCCTATGGAAACACAAAAAAGCACAGGATACGTAAAACAATACTGAGCAATGAAAGCTCTGCTGGAAGTCTCACCTTACCCAATTTCACATGTTCCTATGGAACTGTAATAATAAAAACTATATTATATTGGCATAAACACAGACACATTGATCAACAGAATCAAATAGAAGACCCAAAAACAATTTTACACCCATATAGACACCTGATTTTTTTTATAAAGAATCCAGAAATACACACAATAGATAAAAGGACAGCATCTTCAACAAATGGTTCTGGTCAAACTGGATGTCTGCCTGTAGGAAAATGCAAATAGATCCATAATTTTCACCATGCACAAAACTTAAGTCCCAGTTGATCAAAGACCTCAACATAAAACCAGATACACTGAACCCGATAGAAGAGATACTGGGGAATAGTATTGAATGCATTGACACAGAAAAGACTTCCTCTATAGAATACCTAGAGCACAGGCACTAAGATTAGCCATTAATTAATGGGATCTCAGGAAACTGAAAATCTTCTGTCAGGCAAAGGACACCATCACTCTGGCCAACTTGCAGCCTCCAGAATAAGAAACGGTTTTTACCGACTCCACATCTATTAGAGGACTAATAGCCAAAATACAATAAGAACTCGAGAAATTAGATTTCAAACAGTCAGATTCTCCAACTTACAATATGAGTTACATATCTAAACAGACAATTCTCAGTAGGGGATGCTCCAATGGTTGAGAAGGTCATAAAGAAATATTCTGCAACTTTGGCCATCAGGGAAATACAAATGAAAACTATTTTGAGACTCCATCTGACACCTGTCAGAGTGGCTAAGACCAATAAAACAAGTGACAGCTCATTTTGGCAAGGATGTGGAGCAAGGGGTACACTCCTCCATTGCAAGTGGGAGTACAAACTTGTACAGCCACTATGGAAATCAATTTGGCAGTTCCACAGACAGCAGGAATCTATCTGCCTCAAGATCCAGCTATGTCACTGTTGGACATGTACCCAAAGGATGCTCCATCCTACCACGTGGACACACGCTCATCCATGTCCACTGTGGCTTTTTCATAATAGCCAGAAACTGGGAACAATGTAGACATCTCTCAACTAAAGAACAGAAAAACAAAATGTGGTACAGCTGTTTACAATAGAATGACATCAGAAATTTTGCAAAATGGATGTACTAGAAATAAATCATCCTGAGTGGGGTAAGCCAAATCCAGAAAGAGAAATATGGAATGTATTCACTTACATGTGGAAGTTAGCTGTTAAATAAATGATACTCAAGCTACAATCTGTGGGTCCAGTGAGGTTGGGAAAACAGAAGGGGTTGAGAGGAGGAAACAGATGGCTTTCTCATGGGTGGGGATGAGAGTGGGGGGATTTGGTGGCAGAGCAAAAGGGGTGGTGAGAGAGCGTGCAGGAAGAGACCACTTGAATTGTGGGGAAGGCATTTCAGGGTTTAGAGTGGAAACTTAGTACAGTAGAATCTTTCTGGAATCTATGAAAGCAATCCAATCGAGAACTCCTAATAATAGAGGATACGGAGTCTTGACAGGCCATTTTTCCCACCAGGCAAGGCTTCCAGTGGTGGTACTTGATTATATTCAATTGAGTTATTGTCCAAGGGGGACCCATGGAAATCCCCAAATAATATAGGCTGCGGCTAAGATATAGGGTTTCTCTCTGCAAACTAACAGAGAGGGCTCTGTTGCCTAAGACAAAACCCACACACTCACTGAATATGGAGATGTTGACCAGGTGACTACATGGAGCCTTAACACCTAAGTTCTAGTGTCATTGGTGTGGGAAGGTATTCTGCATGCTGATGAAAGAGAAATGTAAAAACCAACAGCCACAAACCCTTCGGCCTACAATCTATCTTGCCTGCAAATCATAATATGGCATTGGTGACACAGAACATGTGGGAGTAGCCAATCAATGCATCAGGTTTTAAGGTACATTCCACAAGAAGGAACCCATACCAAACACTGCTTGTGTAACTCACAACCAGACACTGGATAACCCAAAGTCCAAGGGTAAAAACAACACTATTGGTCTAAATATGAATTAAAAAAATCAATAAAATGACTCCTAATGATATACTGCTTTATTCATATACCAGTGCCTTATTCAGTCATCATCAGAGAGGCTTCTTCTGACAGCAGATGGGAACAGATGTAGAGACCTACAGCCACATATTATGGGGCAAGAGTCTATGTGGGAGTTCTCCATCAAATCCCTCCACTCAGAGCTCAGGGAATCACATGGAAGACAAGGCAGAAATACTGTAAGGGCCACAGGGGTGGAAGACAACAAAAGAACAAAGCCCTCTGAATCAACAAATCCCAGCTCATTTAAGCTCACAGAGACTGAGGCAGGGCCTACATAGGTCTATCCCAGGGCCGCTTTGTATATAGAGTAGGCATTGGCTTAGATTTTCATGGTACTCTGAACTCTGAGAAAGAGTGGGTCTCTGACTCTTGTGTAAGCATTTGAGACCCACTTCCTCTCATTAGGTAGCCACGTTCAGTTGGTATAGAATAGTTTTTCCTTAATCATGTTATGTTTTAGTCTCGCGTAGTAGGTTGTTGTCTCTTAGAGCCCTGTTTTTTTTTTCTATAGAGAGACTAAAACAGAGTGGATACTGAGAAAAGGGGACTTGGGTATGAGAAAGAGAGAGTATAGAGAGGGAAAAGTAAATTCAGTTTAGGTTGTATGAGAAAATAAATTTTATTCTATAAAGGGAAAATAATAAACAAATGTGTAAAAATATTTTAAAAACACAAAAATGATGGGAATTAAAAACAACACAGTTTTACCTATCTATCTGTCTGTCTGTCTGTCTCTCTGTCTATCTACTTATCTAACTTTCTTTCTTTCTATCTACTAAAACTACTATAGTTTTCTCTCCACTCACAGACTTCTCAATAACACAGTCCCAGTGATGTTCTACTCACTTGGGTCTACACTGCTACAGGAGGACACTGTTGTTCTGAAAGGTTTACAGCCAGGAGCCTGGATGAACCTTCCAAATTTCAGTCATTGCCACTTGAAATGTATCACATTATCTGACAAGTGGGGAGTCATGAAGGAACCTGGAAGGGTGAAAGACACAGGAATTCTGCTGGCCTATGAAAAAGGACATTTCTATTGCAGAATTTTGCCAAGCACTACAAAACATGAAACTATCTGCATGGAGGAACAGTTCTACTGAGCTTGGCATGTGGCTGCATACTACAGCACTGGATCAGAGAAAAAGAGGTCCTGAGTGAAAGTTCTGACACCTCCTGTGAATGCTGCAGGACAGCAAAACGGGCTCCACCGTCATTTTCAATAAGGACTGACAGACATTGTCATATTAGTTAGTGCTTTGTGATGCAGTTAGAATAAGAAATGTATAGAATGTATAAGAAATGCATACTAGACCCATGCCATAATACAGTCTATNAACCTACTAGTGAATGACAAAATGGAATGAGAACAATCCAAACCAAAACACACAAGATTTCCCCATATTTCAACAAAAGATCGTGTTCCTCTCTGAGAAGATACACTAAGATGGGAAATGGGTTGTTCTTTTTTACACATATAAAGCAAAATACCTACTTTTTGTCACATATATAAAGAAAAATACCTACTTTGCTTTTGTCATGTCACCCAGCACCCAGTACGCCTTCTTTCTCCAGGTGTTCTACCCTCTACTTATCCTGATCTCAGACTCAAGCTTGGCAGAGAATTCTAGAAGCCCAGAATTCCACAGAAGCTGTTGCAAGGAGGAAGAAGCTTCAGTAACTCACACTCATTATATTTGTGGATGAAGAGAAAAGGCACCCAGACTCAATAACTAACAACCTTCATACTACAAGAAGGGAGGCAAGATAAAAAGAATGTCCACATGTCTGAAGCCAGAGTGAGATACACAGTGAGTTCCTGAACAACAGGGACTATAGAGACTTGCCATCTTAGGAACAAAAGACAAGGAGGAGAGAAAACATCCAGAGCTAGACAAGTCTGGGCAGCAAAAGAGCAACAAGTTTCAAAGAGGTAACATATGCAGGCAGCCTCACCATCAGCCCTTCTAGTGTCTGCTTCCACCAGCAGCATCCAATTTCAAGCATCTTCACGATCAACAGAAGACCACCACCTCTGGAAGTTCACTGTGATACTGCCCACCACTGTAAGGATACCGGATCACACTGGTCTAAGAATCAAACCCTACCAAAGAGGGATGAAAAGAAGACAAGAGAGATGTGAGTCCTGCCAGTGCCAACACAGACTAAGGAAGGCCGCTAGGAGAAAAAACCCAAAGAGAAGAGTCTTGGAGTTCATCATCCAAGGTGCATCAGTGCACTCAGCCCTACCCTTCAACATAGTCACAAAGGAGCCTTTTGATCTCTTCCTTCATGGGTCATGGACAGATGCTGACAGCTCATAAATCAGGTCAACTGAAATGGTTCCTCACTTGAGTTCCCTGCACCTAGGTGTTCCTCTCATCCTGCCCAAGGATACTGACTGTATGCACAGTGTATGCTGATGGGACACTTTGTGCTGGAAGGTGACACCTCATAGGAAAGGTAGACAGAGCTTCATCAGGGAACCTTAGAAGAAGCACTGCCAATACCCTGGGCTAAAACTCATGGGAAGGGAGACTTCCATGCCAGGATTGCCTCCTTTCACTAGCCCACACCTCAGCCTCCATGGCTACTGTTGGGCTCCTGGCATCCTCTCCAACCAATGCCATCTTTTACATTGGAATCGGACCTTCCCATTGGTTGTTGCCCCATTTATGACATCATTCTCCCTCCAACCCTATCACCACCTGGTAGGTTCTTGGGGTTTCCATGGAGATGCCTGTAAACACATTTGGATCATCACAGGTCACCTGTGACCAGTGACCAGTAAGTGCTGTCTGATACTGGACACACTTGCCACTGAGGTCAGCTGATCAGACAAGGATGACCAATTCTCTTGCTCTATTGTACTGTGGATTGCTGATACACTCCCCCCAACCATGGAAGGTAAGGGAAGAAACTTTAAAACGTTTCTTTTGATCACTTTTCCCTTATTTTTACTATACTTTTAAATCTTTCTTTATTGGAGATACTATTGATGTTGATATAGATACTTGGAATTGGACGTCATATTTAGATTTGGTTTTTCTAGGGGTTAGAAAATATAGACATAAAAGAAGACAAATTCCAGAGATGACCCTTGAGGTACACAAAGGTAGTTTGGAACTGAACGCTACAGATAACCACAGATTAAATAAAAGGCACAAGACATTGTAATATCCCAAGCCCTTTTTAGGCCACAACACTGTTGAGATTAGACTAGGCAAAGGTTCCCTGTCACAAATAGAAAACAATATCCCCACTCTAGTCCCTGGCTCTTACAAACTATCCAGCCCATCTTCCACAGCATTCCCCACATCTTATGAGCACTGGTTGTGTTGGATGTTATCAACAGGGGCTGGGTACTCCACAGTCATTCTCTGGACAAGAACCGACACACCAATGTGTGCGGGAATTCTCACAAGGATTCCAAACTAGAAGAGCTACAAGAAATTAGTTACTGAGGAAGTGTTCATTGAAGAATCAATTTAACGAACTATTAAATTAAGAAATAGTCTTATTCAGAGATGAACCCCATACTACACTAGTAGTCCCAGCATGGCACATGAAATATAGGCAATCAACATGAAATGTTATCAGCAGGTTGTATTCATGGAGTCATATATGCATATGTGTTTAATGGTTATATAAAAAAACAAGAGGTCATTAATTATACAAGGCATGGGATAGGAACAGGAGGAGTTAGAGGAGAAGGGATTATTAGCTAAATACAGTACTTAGCTATGAAATTCCTGATACATCATTTCATTAAGAAAGCTCAGAGTAGAGACAAACCTGGTGGACATGGCAAGTACCTATGACACCAGCACTCTAGATGCAGAGGCAGGCCGATCCATGTGATTGCAAAGCCAGAAAAATCTAGGTAGAGAGACCATATCTCTCTACAGAGAGTAAGATCTGCACAGAACAGGACAAAGGCACTGGCGTGAGAAGCTCTCTAAGGATCTCCTGTCTTTAAACAGTTCTCTTCTGGGACACAGTTGTGAAGCAGTGCCACAGCAGGTATAAGAATAAGACAAAGCAGGGCAAAGAAGGGCGCTGTCTAGATAAGAACAAGGGTCAAAGTCCATCAACTAGGAAGTCCGTGTCCACACAGGAAGAGCAGGCAGCTCATCAAATGAGCGTCATCCTATCCATTAACAAGAATCATTCCGAACCATTTTGTTTGGGATATGTCAGGGAATGTAGGTCTTAGACTCTCCCAGACAGTACAAACTCACCATAACACAGCTCGTCACAGGAAACTGGAAGGTTTCCATCTCCCCATTTTTACCACTGTCCTCTTGCTTCCTACAGAAAACTTCCAAAGTGCACCTTTCCTTGGGACAGACTGTGCTCTGCAGCCCTCTGTGCCTGTGCTGAGGAATGCCACACCCTCAGCAGGAAATGTGTGCAACTTCTCTAGGGGCTCCACCCCAGCTGTGAGTTCAGCATGGCTCCTGCCATCAGACTCCAGCACTTGTTGCCAGCAGCTCATGGACAGTGCCTACCCCTACCAACCAGCTGGCACCATCATGCTGACTGCGCTGACTGACCAGAGCCAGAGCTCTACCTCGACACTCTTCTATCCAGGTGTTCTCCAGTGGGATCTCACGGGAAGCACCGACAGGAGGGAAGCTGCATTCCGTAACTTCACTGTAACTATCATTGACCAGAATACCACATTCTCCTCCTTGTCTATGACAGCCCAGGGTGATAATATGTTAGATCCCAGTGCCTTGGTTCCTTTCTATCCAACACTGTCTGCCAGCCTTGTCCAGGCAACACCACCACAGCTACCAAATCAAGGATACAGCCTGGTACCTTCCTACCAGGAGGGCAGCCAGGTCTATTACTATGACCTCAACAGCCTGGGCCCTCTGATGGCTGGAGAACTCGGGCAGTGCCTACAGGCCTATGGCTCTGTGTCCTACCCTGGCAGTCTGGCCCCGGCCCTGCGACCAGAGATGGTGATGATGCTAAAGGAGATTCAGCCAATGAATGTCCAAACACCACTCTCCACCTCTGCCATCTACTGTCCCACACCTGCTCAAGGCATGCCAGACACCAGTCTTCAAGGTGAGTAAAGCCAGGAGGGGAAGAGGTGAGATTGGCGCTCAAGGGAGACACAGCTCTACCTTTCAGCGGTGGACAGTCCATGCACAGGAAGAACGGGGTCCTGATAGTTTAGCCTTGGCTCTGGATCACTACCCCCATCTTCAGTCTCTATGACAGACAATGCAGGGCAATGAGCAGCATCCATCCTTCATTAACAAATGTCCAAAGAGCACACCACAGGCATGGTGGTCACTGCCCAAGCTAATCAGTCCCATGCACCACTACACTGCAATCACTTCCTTCCTAATCTATTGCTCAGGGCTGTAGAGGACACCAAGGCCTTCCTGTTTGGTAGCACTTTATTTTCTCTGTGTTGAATTCTGACTCTAGAGCAATGCAACTCCAGATCTGTCCTAGAGGAAGTNTTACTCCTAGATTCCAAGTGCTGGCCCTGCTGGTCTCTTCCAAATATAAGTGCACTGAGAGTCCAGTATAACCTATGTACCAGTGTACAATTGCTAAGTTGGGCAAAGCTTCTCTCNTCTCTCTCTCTCTCCCACCTCTCCCCTATCATTTTCTTTTGCTATGGTTACTCAGATGTGAGCCAAGGCCATGCATGATCATTAGGACATGTTCTCAACTACACAGTCACACCAAGCCCAAAGATTCCACCTTCTTAAACTAATTTTCATATCATTAATTTCACATTAAGAATGTGAAATGTGGAACTGGAGGAAATCCAGGGTTGTTGAAATGCTTGCCTTGCAGGAGTAGGGAACTGGGTTTGGATACCTGAACTCAAAAAGCTAGGCTACTGGGAGCATTTGAGTAATGTCAAGAAGTTGGCAGACNTAGGTAAGTTCTTGAAAATTATGGACCAGACAAGCTGCCTAATAGCAAGCTTCCAAGGAAATGAGAGGCACTCTTTCAAAGACCAAGGTGAGGGCAAGAGACGACCAAACACCAAGGGAATTCTGTAACCTCCTCATAATCACTATGCATGCACACACCATACAAAAACACAAAGGAATACACAAACATCTGAGAAAACATGTTATCACATGGTCACCAGAAATAACAGAGTGGTCACAAGTCTCCCAATAGAGGTGCTGCCTGTGCTACTCAAGCAGAGCTCATAGGAATGCCTTCCTCACTTCTGCAGCAGCCTGAGTGCTGAGNTGCACTGAAAGGAGGGGAACATTTCACTTACCAGGCTCTGACTCCTTCCTTGACTCTTTTTCAGTGGTGGAAATGGAGACATCCCTTGGCTTGCCACCTTCAGGCCAGACACTCTGTCTGCTGCAGAGTCCAGACCTCTGCAATGCAGAGTGCACCCAGGATGCCCAGATGAAGACACCACATGTCGATGGGGACAGGTCATTAACTGCCCCCATCGACAGTCCTTTGGAATTCCTGCCCTTGCCTCCTGCTCCAAGCTTGGAACAAACAGAACATAAAGACTTGGATTTGATGACAGCCAATCTATCAACTCCTCTGGATGCCTATGAGGGCATAAAGGAAAACCAAGACCCATCACTTCTCCCTTTAGCACACCCCGACATGCAGCAGCCCCTGAACTACACTGATTCTGGGAGCCTAAGGCAGAAGCTTCCTCCTGAAAATGCCATCTTGGGAAGCAGCAGCCTTGGTCAGGAACAGTCTGGGGTGCTGCAGAGTGTGATGGGCTCCAGCATGGACTTTGCAGACATGACTACACTGGTGGCAGATGTCCACCTTCCCCAACTGCTAAACCCCCTCACTGAACTAAACCAATTACAAGATCCCACAGCCACCCAATCCAAAGATATCAGGAGGGATCCGGCCCAGGAAAGCTCCAGCATCATCAGTGTACCCTCGGACCAAGTGAGAGAGAATGGCCAGAACTCCTCTGAGCTGATTAATGGATCTCCTCAGGCCAGAATCCAGCTCCAGGACCTGAGAGAGGGAGAAGAGGCTGTAGGTAGCACTGGGTCCAGTGAAGGGGCTATTGACAAGATGCCCAAGCACTTCGAGGGCAAAGCTCAGAAAACCACACCCAGCAGGCCCAGCAGAGCTAGGGCTCAGGGGCAAGACAAGACCAAGAGGACCAGAGAAAACAACTCCAAGAAAACAGAGGAGCTGAAGCAGTCAAGGAACAGAGTCAAGGCAGAAGAAAAGACCACTATGCCAAAGAACAAGAGGAAGAGGAATCCACCTGAGCTCAGCCATGACAGCTTTAAAAAGCCTCGAACTCACCTCGGCATGCACATGCTAGAATCCGTGCAGGTCTTTCACCCACTGGGGAAGAAGAGTGAGAAGAAAACTGGCATCTCCTCCTCCCGGGCCCTGCTAAGCTTCAGCAGCAGCAAAGATCCCAGGACAGGCCCAGCTACCACAACACTTCTGGATGTGCCATGTGATGGCCGAGACCCTGGTAAAACCCCAGGCAATGCTCAGAGACCAGACAGCAGTGCTCACAAGGAGTGTCCATCTCCATCCCAGTATGAGCTGCCCCCACCTGGGAAGGTCAAGTTAGTACCACTGCCTTTCCCAGCCCTGGACAAGCCTCAAGCCAGACCTGGTTCTAGAAAGCCTCTCTCCCTGGCTTCACGCAGGCCCACTGCAGCTTACCCCATGAGGCCTCATTCCTACTTGGCTCAGCCTAACACACTCAAGCCATCCCAACCAGCTCCTGCCATCACACCTTTGATGGCCTCTGACAAGACAGCTCTGCCCATTGCCACCAGTGCCACAAGACCTAACAGAACCAACCCCATCCAGTCGTGCACTGGGCCTCAGCCCCTTGCCTCTAGGCCTGCACCCTACAGAGCATCTTCTCACACTTTACTCCAGACNGAGCTTGTTTCTGCTGCCAGGAACAAGGCCCCATCATCTACCAAACCTCAAACCCAATATCTGCTGCATGACTTCAGCCGACAACCAATTCCATGGAGGAAAGTCGACATTCCAGGGCCAGTCATCTCACAGCCCATCACAGAACAGCAGAGGCCAGAGAGGGAGGCCATGAAGAGGTGGGCTCAACAGGAGAGAGAGAATGCTGCCAAGTACACCTCTCTGGGAAAACTGCAACTTTTCCTTCAGAGGGAAAAAGATATGGAAATTTCTCGATACTATGGCTATGCGATGTAAGAGCAGGCCAGGTTTTTGGAGCAAAGTGCTTTTCAATGTGGACAAGAAGAGATATAAATATCGATACACATGTATACATGGGGTTTAAAGACTTAAATGAAATATATAGATACATAGGTCCAAATGTAGGAATACAGATGACTATGTAGATATAGATGGATATACAACATATTTATATTCACATATATTTGAGTACTTAGTAAAACTCCATAAAAAGTCTTAAGTCTGTTATTTCATTTGTGAGTAATATGTGTCTTTCAATATTTATCTTAACTTTGATAATTTAATTTTTACATTTTCTAAGTATAATATCATATTCTATATGAAATAAAACTCACAAAATACTTTTTAAATATCAAATCAATTAATAAAATGCTCTAGTTGTATTAAAATTCTCCTGGAGTTTTTCATTCACTGGACATGAAGTCTTGAAGTACACTGAGTATTGAGCACACCTCCTCTGTGACCACAGTCTGCCCATTTCTCACCTCTCCCACCGCACTTAGACATCATTTTTCTGCTACAGANCTTTGCCTCTAATTTCATGAAACATATACACATAGGATCTCATTTATGTAAATATAATCTAGGAACCACATATGAAAGAAAACATTGACAGTTTACTGAGCCTGGTTAATTTATATAATCACATTTCATTCATTTTATGAATTAATAATTTTCCACTGTGTTAATACATCACATTTTCTTTATACCTTTCTTTGTTGTTGACACCAGGCTATTTACCTAATGTAGCTGCTGTGGACTATTGCAATGGCTATTTTTGGTGTCAACCTGAAAACATGTGGAATTAGTTGATTGATTGGGTACACTTGTGAGGGATTTTTCTTAATTAAAAAATTATTAAACCATTTGAAGTAGAAATACCCAATTTTAATTCAGATCTTTCGAGATGGGAAGATCTGCCCTTAATTTGGACCACACCTTCCTATATAAAGGCAGCCTATATAAAGGACATGGAAGAAGGAAGCTCTTTGCTCTTTGCTTGCTTGCCCTTGCTCTTGCTAGCATGTCTATTTCTTCACTGGCATTAGATCCTACTTCTTCAGGATTCCAGAGTATACTGAAGACCAGCGGAGATATCCGGCCTCATGGACTGAACAACTACTCTACCCTTTGACTTTCTGTTGGTAGATAGTAGATTGTTGGACTTGATAGACTCTGGTTTGTAAGCCACTCTAATAAATCCCCTTTCTATATATAGAGAGATGGATAGATTGAATGATTCTATCAGTTCTGTTCCTCTAGAGAACCCTGACTAGTATAAATCTGCTGCAATCAATATTGATGTGCAGATATGTCCCTAATATAATGAATTGAAATCCTTCTTGTAAGTACCCAGGAGGGGTATAAGTGGGTCATGTGGTAGATTCATTTTTAATTTTTTTAAGAACCTCCATTGGGATTCTATTGTGTGGTAATTCTAGCAAAGAGCACACATGGACACTCTTATGGCCGAATAGAAAGTCTGTATTTCTGACCAGCAGCTGCATGGGAAACTTGAACAAATCACGCAGCCCTGAGCCTCACTGCCTCTGGTCTTTTAAGCACAAAAACTATATCCTGGGCTGACACAATTTAGTTAGCAAGAACAGTTAGCAAAAAAACAGAACTATAGAAGCCAAAAGGCAAGGCTAGCACATTTAGGGACTTTCCTGGACCCTGGAACTTTGATTTTGTCTTTGAGGATTAGGTCTTTGTTCCCATTTTAGCAGGTGTTGGGCCCTACATGCTGTGTTCTAAGGTCAGAAGGATGTCTCCAACATGGTGTCGGTTGTGCTAAGGTCTGGGGGCCTGTTACAACTCCTGTACCTGATGTAATAGCTTATATCCTCACCAGTGACATATGTTTTTCTTCAGTTTGTGTTCTTGACACCATTTGTCATTTCTTGACTTAGTGTCGTTGTGACTGGCGTGAAATGAATCTCAATGAAGTCTTAATTTGCACTTCTCTGATGACCAGTGAGGTTGAACATTTGTGTGTGTGCATGCGTGTGTGTGTGTGTGTTTATGTGTGTGTGTGTGTGTTCATGTGTGTGTGTGTGTGTGTGTGTGTGTTGGCCAGGTGAATTTCATCTTTTGTGAACTATCTTAATTCATGAGTTATTAACTAGGATGTTTTCTGTTAATTTTTTAATTCCTTGCACTCTAGATAGTAATCCTCTATCAGATGTAGAGACCTAAAGACTTTCTTCCATTCTCTGGGCTGCCTCCTTACTGTTTCTCTTGCTTGGCAGAAGCTTTTTGAGTTTATGAGGCTCCACTTGTTAATAGCAGGCATCACCTCCTGAATGACAGAGGTTGTATCAGTCATTGTTTGGTTCTGTATTAAAAGTGTTTACTTTTTCCTCTAGCAGTTTCAAGTATTGCATTAAATTCTTAGGAGTATCTGCACTTAAGTTTAATACAGGGTAAGAGATAGGAATCTAGTTTTATTCTTCTACAAGTGAACATCCACTTTTCCCAGCAAAAACTGTTGATTCTGTTTTTTTCTACAAGGTCTATGTTCGGTATTTTTGTCAAAAATCAGTTCTCTGTCCCTGTGTGGGTTTATATCTCAGTCCTCTACTCAAACCATTAATGGATGTGTCTGTTTTTGTGCCGGTGCTCTGCTGATTTTGTTACTGTTGCTCTGTAATACTACTTTATGTCAGGACTGGTGATATCACCAGCATTAATGTTTTTGCCCAGTATTAATTAGGGTATCTGGGGGATTTTGTGTGTCCATATGAATGTTCAAAGTTTTTTTCCTACACCTGGGAAGAATGGCATTTGGATTTTGGTGGAGACTACTGTTCAACTTGCAGACTGACCTGATAGCCATTTTCACAATATTAATTCTTGCCATCATAAGTATGGCACAGTTTTAGCCTTCTAATATCTTCTATATTGTTAGTTTAGTGATCATGAATGACTTTTGCCAGTTTCTGTCATGGAAAGTTTTTCTTTCTACTTCAGTTATGGAAGAGTCTTGCTAGCTACAGTTCAATAAGTCGCAAGTTGTCTTTCAGAGCATGAAATATATTATTCCTAGCCCACTAGACTTTTCAATTTTATGTTCTTCTGATGGGTTTCCCATTATGTACTCCTGTTATATTTCTCTCTTGTATCTTTCAATGCCACATTCGTTTCATATAGTTAGTATTTTGAATATATGGTTACATGGGAAGACCTTTCATTGCATTTATCTCTTTGATATTCATAGTAATAATACCTCCTGTACATAAACTGGAATATCTTCTCCAAGATTTGAGACATTTTGTTATGTGTTTATTGAAAATGCCTTTAGAATAAAATTCTTGCCTCTTTTCCATGCTCATGATTCATAGAGTTGGGGTCTTAGTTTGGTTTCTATTTCTGTGATAAAGACCATGACTGTACTGGCTAGTTTTATGTCAACTTGATACAAGCTAAAAACATCTGAGACAAGGGAACCTCAATTAAGAAAATGCCTCCAGCCTGGGCTACCAAGTGAGTTCCAGGAAAGGNGCAAAGCTACACAGAGAAACCCTGTCTCGAAAAACCAAAAAAAAAAAAAGAAAAGAAAATGCCTCCACATTTAGTTATTCAAACATCCTTCCTTTTGTCATATTGTTAATGAATGTGCTGAATTCATTCATGTCTTCAAAATATTAAAAACCAATTAAAACATTGATTCCAAGAAAGCAAAAGAAAGAAAATGCCTCCATAAGACCAGGCTGTAGGCAAGCTGTAGGGAATTTTCTTCACTAGTAATGGATACAGGAGGGCCCAGCCCATTGTGGGTAGGGACATGCCTGGGCTGGTGGTCCCCAGATTTACTGGAGAGCAGACTGAGCAATATATGAGGAGCAAGCCAGTAAGAAGCACTCCTCTGCAGCCTCTGCTTCAGCTCTTGCTTCCAGGTTCCTTCCCTGACTTCCTTCAATGATGGACTATGATGTGGAAGTGTGAGCCAAATAATCCCTTTCCACTCTGACCTGCTTTTAGTCATGGTGTTCAGCATAGCAATCGTAACCCTAACTAAGACAGAAATTGGTACCAAGATCATGGGGTAATGCTGTGACAGACATGACCATGTTGTTTTGGGGAGGAATATGGAATGACTTTGGGACTCTGAGCTAGAAAAGCCTTTGAATATTGAGAGCTCAGTTGGCTGCTCTGTGGGAGCTTGGAAAATAAGAATGTAGAGAGCAGTATAAACAATGGATTCTAGGCTTGTGAAGTTTCAGATGGAAATAAAGATTCTTCCAGGTCATTTGTATGAAGAATCTGTGATGTCTGGTCAGCTCGAACTGAAGAATCAGCTATGATAAGCAAGAGACCAGAACCACTAATGTAAAACTTTTGCTTTACTGGAACAATTGATGCTGGCTATCTGGAGCTGAGAAAGTATCAGTGATTGCATCATTGAGGTGAAATCTCCAGGTGAGTGTTTCCTCAGAGGCAGCACACAGAAGCTGTGTTCCAGAGGCAACCAAGGTTGAACCTCATGCTGGCAGCCAACCTTGTTAGTGTACGAGTCTCCTGGGAGGTAGTGGTTCTAAAGGCATGAAGGGGTCATGGAGAAAGGTTGAGGACTTGTACCCTGAAGAGAGAGCCCAGGAGAAGCTATTGGTGAAAGTGCAGCCCNCTTACAACAGAAGANGCCAGAATTTTAGATACCAGTGCCATGGGACCACCACCAAAAACAACAGCAGTGGNGCAGCAGAGCTAGCCTGAGCTGAGAAGACAAGCTAAGTATGATGCAGATGGTAGAGCCAGAGAAATGACACAAGCCTTTTGGGAGGACCCCAGAAGACCATCATTGGACCAGACATTGGACATTGTGGTATTTAAATAGTTGGAGTTTGGTTTTGTTTTGGTCTGGTTGTGAGTGTGCCCTAGTTCTTCTCTCTTAAAGTAAAAGAGTAACATTTTTTTTATTTTACATGAGCCCATGGTTGAGACTTTAAAATTTTAAAGCGATCTTAGAGTTTTACAAAGAATTTGGATTTGAAAAGGAAGTTGGGATATTTTAAAGAGACTTTTTTGAAGTTTTAAAGAACCAAGGCAATCTTAAAACTTGGAATANTCTATATTGTTATATTAATATTAATGTGAGATCTTGGGGATGAATAAGAAAGGAAAAGTTTGGCTTTAAACTGGTGTGTTTGTGTGTCAAGACAAGGGGTCAATTGAGTTGACTAGTTTTATCTCAACCTGACTCAAACTAAAGTCATCTGATAAAGGATCTTCAGGTTCCTGGCCTGACTTCCTTCAATGATGGACTATGATGTGGAAGTGTAAGCCAAATAAACCCTCTCCTCCACAACTTGCTTTTGGACACAATGTTTCATCATAGCTAGAGTTACCTTAACTAAGACAATAACCACAGCAACTTGAGGAGAAAAGGGTTTATTTCATCTTACAGCTCACAGTCCATCATTGAAAGAAGCCAGGGCAAAGGATCTCAAGGGAGGAACCTAGAGGCAGGAACTGAAGCAAAGTCCATGGAGGGACGCTGCTTACTAGCCTGCCCAATGTGCTTAATTACAGCATCCAAGGACTACCAGCCAAAGGGTGGCACTGCCCATAGTGAGCTGGTCCCTCCCATATCNATCATTATTAAAGAAAACACTCCCACAAACTTGCCTAAGGAAATATCAGTTGAATTTTCTCTTCTTCAATAACTCTTGCTTGTGCCGAGTTAACAAAAGCATAACCAAGACGGTGGGTGATCCATATCATCATATAGACCTCAAATGTCCTGTTTGTACCAACTTATAGACCTCAAACTTTCTGCTTTCCCATATGGGAACACCCAAGTGTTCTGTTTTTATCATCCCACCTACTTAGCTTCACCANGGTCTGCAAGTCTCACTTCCTCCCCTGACTCATTCTCCTGCTGAAGCTTTCCAAGGAGCTTTTTGGTTGGTTTGATTGTTATTCAGTATTTCTCTTTATTGAATTACATTTTCATATCCTCTATTAGCTTCCTTTAGTGTCTCTTGGAATATACTCAGAAGTTATTTGTCACNTTTGAGTTCTTTAGACATACTTATAAGCATTCTTTTGAATTCTTTGTCTAAGATTTCATTTATTTCATTATCAGTAGAGGGCATTATTGTGGAAACGGTAATTTTGGAGATGTCATGTTGCTATCACATCTAGATGGATTCCAGCCTCACCAGCCAGGATGTAAGAGATGATTTCATTTCCTGCTTTAAATACTTTCCCCCTTCATACTTAGCTGGCAGGGGNGATACCAGGACCATGAAGGTGTTCTTTCCAAGGCAAAGCTTATCCATTGAACTTGGGATGTGCTAGCCTCAGCAATTTCCCCAAAGGAAGGGAATTTGACTGCATCATTTGGAGGGAGGCAACAAAAAGCAAAAACAAAAACCTTTCTGATTCAATCATTTCAGAGTCAGAATAAATATTCCCTGATTATCAAGATTTCATACACCTGGCCATTTGAGTTTTGCTGTGTGTGTGTGTTTGTGTGTGTGTGTGTGTTTGTTTGTTTTTTGTTGTTGTTGTTTTGTTTTGTTTTTTATGGTGAAATGTGGAACATCCATGTCTTACTTAGGGTTTCCATTGCTGGGATGAAAACACTAGGCCCAAAAACAATTTGGGAGGAAAGTTACACTTACACTTCCATATCATAGTCCATCATTGAAGGAAGTCAGGACAGGAACTCAAGGCAGGAACCTGGAAGCAGAAGCTGGTGCAGAGACCATGGAGGAGTGCTACTTACTGGCTTGCTCAGTTGGCTTTCTTATAAAACTCAGAACCACCAGCCCATACATGCCTGCACAGCAGTAGGCTTGGCCCTTTCTCATAAATCAAAAATTACAAAAATGCCCTACAAATCTGCCTTGCCTATAGCTCAGCTTTATGAAGGCATGTTCTCAATTAAGGTTGCCTCCTCTCAGATGACTCTACCTTGTGTAAAGTTAATGTAACAACTAGTCTGCCCAACACAGGCACAGATATTATACTTTAATAAAAACCACAATCATACAGAAGTACTCTGTCAGCAAATACATGGAACAATTAAAATAGATTTTTACCTCAAAACAGTGTTTTTTTTACAAACAGAAACATAAACTCAGAATTACCTGTGGAAATTTACAAAAACATTTAATGCCTCACTGTCTGGGCATTTTTTAAAGTGTTTTGTCTGAATATCTGTATGTACTTCACGTGGGTGCAATGCCCATTGGGCCCACAAGAGGGGGTGAGAAGCTTGAAACTGGGGTTACAGATGATCGTGAGCTACTGTATGGGAGCTGGGAGCCAAACTTGAGTCCTCTGCAAAAACAGTAGGAGCTCCTAGCCACTAGGCCATCTCTCCAGCCTTCACCTGGCCATTAGTAAAGGCCTCCATCTGAATGATGAGTAATGGATTTTCCCCTTCCCTGTGTTAAACCTCAGACAGGAGGGGTATCCTCTGTCACCTTTACCTTGTTCTCTTCTCATGCATTTCAAGTACTGGGATCCCAGGATGGGCTCTTTAACACAATCTAGTTTGTATTCTCTTTCCCTTCNTGCTCTCNGCAATAAGAAATGTCAAGTNAACACCTCGATCTTGTCCTCTTCCTTATTCAATTTACTCAGCACTTGAGAATATAATGTGGAGACACTAGCCACAGTCTCTTTCTTTAATTCCTTCCTTACACAAACAAATTCTTGCTGGCCAACCAGCTCATCTTCAGTTGNATGTCTTACTTTGATTAGCACTGCCATACAACCTCATAGATGGCTTTCCAGCAATATTGTCCCATACATGCTACTCTTAGTGACTGCCAATCATGCTCTAGTCAATGAACTTCATCAAGAAGGTACAACATTCCTACCACATAGAGGAAGAGAGCCAATGGAGGATCACATACACACACTCACACACACTCACACACACACACACACACACACACACTCCACCTCCAGTTGGCTCAGCCTTAGTATGTTGTTCTACCCAGAGCAAAGCCTATGCAACTGCAAACATAGCAAGACACACTGCCACATACCATGTGGGGAAGGGTGGTCACATTAGTATTTCCCCTGCAGATGNTCCACATTCAGAGAGTTCAGCCTCAGTTGAGGGCCTTGTTATCCAAACCAAGGTCCATGAAATCACAACACCCAAACTCATCCTTTCATTTTTGTTACATTTATTTATGTGTATATGTGCACATGCATGCACACATCTATGAATACGCCATAGTGCACATGTGGGAGTCAGAAGGAAAGTCTGTACCCTCATTCTCATTCCATGGGGATTCCTGGAATTTGACTGAGATCATCAGANTTGATGGTAAGAACCTTTACCCACTGAGCCAGCTTACCAGCTCGATCCAAAATCATCTTTGATTCTTTCCTCTCCCACAATGGACACCAATTTGTTGCATTAACTTTATCTGGGGAAGATATGAACAAATGCGTGTTTTCCCTATGTAGGGCACCTATTACAAACCAAAGTAAGGTTTCCTTTCACCAACATCCAACTTGGTGAACCAATGAATCTATTTATAAATAAGAGCATGAGTGACCCCAAAATGGCCTCCTCACTGCATAGTCCNACTCCATCATGGATGCTGACCTCATGGAAGCTACATCACCCAGTCCTACTTTCAGTTAACCTTCCACTTCTATGTACTCCGGCATCTTCTGTGTACATCCAAAGATCACTGGTAGCTGAGTAGGAGATCAGGAGAAAGTAATGGCTGGAATCCCAGTTGACAGTCCTATGAGCCTCTCTTCCTTCCTTCTTTCTACTATAGAGTGTTAACCACTCCATTACCATTACCATAGACCTAGGTATTGCTATACTTTTCTGTTCAGTTAGTTGCCATGGCTACCAGAACAAAGTAATCTGTACTGGAAAATGGCAATGAGATAATCATGTTAAGCTATACTATAACAGAGAGATGAGCAGGACAGAGCTAGCATACTGGATTTACATTGGATATTAAATAAAGGAGGAATCAATTTGGAGGAGAGGGAGCTGAACGGAAATGTAGAATCTCAGTTGCTGTTTGTTGCAGCTTCNATATCCTTCTCAGGCTCCCAGATACCTGTTACACCCCTGGGTAGCCCTTTGTGGTGCCAAGTCACACATGCTGGTCCTGTCACTTGATGGTCCTTCAGGGGCTGGATTACAGATGCCTTTCTTGCCTATGAGTAGTTTCCATGGGATTAAGGTCAGGTCATAGATACTGGTCACATTGGTGAACAGTCCTTCATGGAATAGGTCAGAGAAACAATGTCATCGCCAGGTGGTCGTCCTTCGGGAATCTGGTTGTGAATGTCGGTCCTGCTTCTGGGTAGTCCTTCTCACATCACTGAAAACCTGAGTCTGTTTCCTTGAGGACTCTGCCTCTGCCCAGGTTTCTACCTTACTGAAACTCAGGGTTGTCNTGCAAAGATTCTTCCCTGTAGTCTAGACACTCTGNTGGCCATACTCACATGACTTATTGCTCTGAATTTCCCAAGAGTATAGTTCGTTGAGGGTCTAGAGCTGGCAAGCCTCTGATTCAGTGGGAGGCTTTTTTAAATGGTGTGTCTCGAAGGGGTGGAGAGATGGCTCTGTGATTAAGAATGCTTGCTGCACAACCATGAGGACCAAATCTATCTGACAAAACCAGTTGCATCCTGACTAAAAATCCAGTAAAAACACTAAGTAAACTCATTCAGCCAGGCTGTGGTGGTTCACACCTTTAATTTAAGCACTTAGAAGGCAGAGGCATGTAGATCTCTATGAGATGAGGCCAGCCTGGTCTACAGAGTGAGTTCCATGACAACGAAGGCTGCACAGAGAAAAAATAAACAAAAAAAATTGGCCAGTCTTCCTAAAGAACATGGAAACAAAAATTCTCAATAAACTGGCAAACCAAATTTAATGACATATCAAAAACATCATCCACCATTCTCAAGTTGGCTTCATTCCAGAGATACAAGGTTGGTTCAACGTATGTAAAACAATAAATGTAAAACATCACATAAATCAACTCAAGGATAGAAACCACATGATCATATCAAAAGTTTCAGAAATATCCTTTGACAAGTCCAACATCCATTTATATTTTAAAAAACAAAACACTGAAGATCCTAGAAATAAAAGGAACATATCTCAACATGATATAGGCTACAAAAGTATATCCACTATTATATTAAGTAAGGAAAAAAGTATTTCCACTAAAATCAGCACTTTGACAAGGATGCCTACATTGTCTACCTTTTATAATATAGCACTTCAAGTCTTTGTAAGAGAGAAAGAAATAAAAGGGATGTAAACAGAAAGGGAAGAGTCTGCCCCTACTTTCAGATAACATGATCTATATGTAAGAGGTTCCATTAAACTATAGTAGGAAACTCTTGGAACTAATAAGCATTTTCAGCAAAGAAGCAAAATATAAAAATNGACATACAAACAATGTAATCTTTTGACCTCCACTCATTGCAGCCCCAGTTGCAGACCAGCAAGCAGGACTCCTGCAGGACTCCTGAAGGCAGGCCTGACCACCACCATCCTCACCGGACCCTGTAACCTATAAGCCCCACTCCACCCCCACAAACCTTCCCATCCCCAAAGACAGCAGCTGCTCCTTGAGACACAGACTCCACCAACTCTGATTGTCCAAGAGCTCCAATTGGACCAAGATCTCCGATTGGACCAAGACAATAAAAATGGCAATCTTACCAAAAGCAATCTACAGATTCAATGCAATCCCCATCAAAATCCCAACACAATTCTTCACAGACCTGGGAAGAACAATACTCAACTTCATATGGAGAAACAAAAAAAACTAGGATATCTAAAACAATCTTTTACAATAAAGCAAGTTCTGGAGGCATCACCATCCCTGACTTCAAGCTCTACTATAGAGCTATAGTAATAAAAACAGCTTGGTATTGGCATAAAAACTGACATGTGAACCAATGAAATCGAACTGAAGACCCTGACATTAATCCACATACCTCTGTACATCTGATTTTGACAAAGAAGGCAAAACTGTACAATGGAAAAAAGAAAGCATCTTCTTCAAATGGTGCTGGCATAACTGGATGTCAACATGTAGAAGATTGCAAATAGATCCATATCTATCACCATGCACAAAACTCAAGTCCAAGTGGATCAAAGACTTCAACATAAATCCAGTCACACTGAACCTGATAGAGGAGAAAGTAGGAAGTAGCCTTGAATGCATTGGCACAGGAGACAACATCCTAAATATAACACCAGTAGCACAGACACTGAGAGCGACAATTAATAAATGGGGCCTCATGAAACTGAGAAGTTTTTGTAGGGCAAAGGACACAGTAAATAAGACAAAATGACAGCCTACAGAATGGGAAAAGATCTTCACCAACCCCACATCTGACAGAGGGCTGATATCTAAAATATATAAAGAATTCATGAAACTAGACAGCAAAATNCAAACAATCCAATTAAAAAACGGGCTATAGATCTAAACAGAGAATTCTCNACAGAAGAATTCCTAATGACCGAAAGACATTTAAGGAATTTCTCAATGTCCTTAGTCAACAGGGAAATGCAAATCAAAACGACTCTGAGATACCATCTTACACCTGTTAGAATGGCTAAGATCAAAAACACTGATGACAGTCTATGTTGGAGAGGATGTGGAACAAGGGGAACACTCCTCCACTGCTGGTGGGAGTGCAACCTTGTACAGCCATTTTGGAAATCAGCGTGGCGGTTTCTCAGAAAATTGGGAATGAATCTTCCTCAAGACCCAATGATACCACTCTTGGGCACATACCCATGGGATGTTCNATCATACCACAAGGACATCACTCACAAGTGGATACTAGATGTAAAGCAAAGGATAACCAGACTACAACCCATAGCTCCAGAGAAGCTAGCTAACAAGGAGGACCCTAAGAGGGATGTACTGATCACCTTGGGAAGGGAAAACAGAGGAGATCTCCATGAGTAAACTGGGGGTGAGGGGGGATAAGAGATAAGGTGGTGGGGGATGAGAACATGAGGGAATGGGATGGTCAAGCTGGGGGAGGGATGGAGAGGGAGATCAATGAAAGAGATATCTTGATAGAGGGAGACATTATCGGGTAAGGGAGAAATCTGGTGCTGGCGAAATTCCCAGGAATTCACAAGGATGACCCCAGCTTAGACTACTAGCAATAGTGAAGAGGGTGCCTGAACTAGCCTACCCTGATAATCAGATTGGTGAATACCCTAACTGTCGTGATAGACCCTTCATCCAGTAACTGATGGAAGCAGATGCAGAAATCCACAACCAAGCACCAGGCCGAGCTCTGTGAGTCCAGTTGAGGAGAGGGAAGAGGGATTGTATGAGCGGGGTCGGGAGGCAGGATCATGACGGGGAGGTCTGCAGAGAAGGCTGAACCAAGCTCGTAGGAACTCACGAACTTTAGACCGACAGCTGTGGAACCTGCATGGGACCAGACTGGATCCTCTGCATACNGGAGAAAGATGTGTGGCTGGGTCTCTTTGAGGGGCCCCTGGCAGTGTGATCAGGATCTGTCCCAGGTGCATGAGCTAGCTTTCTGGATCCCATTACCTCTGGTTAGATACCTTGCACACCCTTGATGCAGCAGGAAGGGGCTTGGTCCTGCCTCAACTGAATGTACCAGGCTTGGCTGTCCCCCCATGGGAGAACTTACCTTTTTGGAGGAAGGGATGAGGGTGAGTCTAGGGGAATGGTGGGGGTGGGGGAGCAGGAGGAGGGATGAGAGGGGGATCTGTGGTTGGTATGTAAAATGAATAATTTTTTTTAAATTATNATCTTCTATTTGCCAGTAGCAACCATACTAAGCATCAAATCAGGGAAACAACCCCATCCACAGAGCATCAAAAAATAAAATCCCATGAAGTAAATTTCTCGATTGCCCCAGTGTTATGCCAAGTATATCACCTTCAAGGGGTCCTATCTCTTGGACAACAAGCCACTCAGCAGACATTGCATCCCTGTAACATCACCCCCACTAACTCCACACTCCTATCAGAAGCTGGAGGAACTGTTTGAGCAGGTGAAGGCTGTTCCGAGATACTTGATTACACTGTGTGAAGATGTGTCACTGTGATTGGTTTAATAAAAGGCTGAATGGCCAATAGCTAGGCAGGAGGGGAAAGGCATGTATTGCAGGCAGAGAGAGGAACTGGGAGGAGGAATCTAGGTGCACAGGAGACACCATGGAGACGCAGAGCAAGTTGGACATACAAAGTGGAAGAAAGATAAAAAGCCAAGTAGCAGAACATAGATTAATAGAAACAGGTTACAAGAGCTAGTTGGACAAGCCTAAGATATAGGCCAAGCTTTCATAATTANTAAGAAATCTTCCTGTCATTATTTAGGGGCTGAAGATCCAAAGACAGTCCCACAAGAAAGCTTGCTACAGGAGGCTGTGCAAGGGAAGCTGCAGCTGCCACACAGCATCAAGATGGAAAAGCTGACTGTAGAATGCCAGCAGGAGATCCTTCCATCACACAGCTTTATCCCTTCCAATTAGCGCCTAGTGCAGAACTCATGTACTGANAATTAACATCATTGATTACCATCCAGGAATGTGG